>UXGD01005962.1:0-13384 GCA_900474315.1 Torymus auratus
AGCTTGCTATTGGTTAATCGTCACAGACTACTTTTCGTCCATTTTTCCCATATTAAATTCCCATAAGAAAAATGGATATTTTCCTAAAACGATGTCACAAACCCGTTTCGCTTGTTCAACTATGATCTCGTATAGTATGAGGTACACAGATTAAGAAAAAACATGTACCAAGGGTGTGCTCCTAAAAAAAATTTTTGCCAGTTTTGTGACACAAAAAGTGTGATAGTTTGACGGATTTACTCATATATTCTTATTTATCCTCGCATATATTATATTTTAGAGAAAAAGATACGACCATACATATTTTTATTAAGTTGCTGCGCATGAAAAAGTAGTAAAAGTATACGTAAATGCATTACACTGTACATTTATCAGTATAAATAAGCTTTGCACAAAGAAACAGCTACGAGTGCCGATAGTCGTGCTGCCACTGCGTCTTTTTCAAAATGGTGAAACGTGCGTTAATATTTGCATTTTTAGTTTCAGCGCTGTTTTTCGCCTCAGGCAAAACAGAAGAAGAAGAACACGAAGAAAACCCGTTTACAAGTCTTTTTACTGTGAGTAAAAATTGAATTCTTAACTATCGAAATTAATATAGAGTAGCTTATCAATTTTTCTAATATTCTAATGCAGGATGACCAGTTGAAAGAATATGCTGAAAATTTAGAGAAAGACATAATTCAGCCGGTAAGACACGAAAATTGCTCAAATCGTATTACTTAATTATCCATTAATTGTACAAAGACGAATTATGCTTTTACAGAACAATTTAACATGTGATAATTATGAAAACTATTGCAAAACTAGCGTAGAATTAGGAAGCACAGATGACTGTAATGTACGTTAATTATACAATAATAATTTTATATAAAAATTCGCAATTTCTTAAACAGATTGACTTAATTTCTTTCACAATTTCAGATGTTTTTGAAAAGGTATTTGTGCGATGGTAAAAAAGAGCCGCAAGATTTAAAAGATATAATAGAAGTTATACGCAAGAAAATAAAAGCAGCAGATGATGCTAAGACACAGTCGACAAAATAATTAAAATTATTACTTATATAATTGTAGTGAGATTATTGATGTGATAAAATAAAAATATTTTTAAAAACATTATTCATTATGTGACATAATACCTACAACTGATTTTCAAAGAAATATTTTTAAACAAGCATTTGACTTTCATCCACTATATTTCCACTTATCAATCAACGGTAAAACCATAATGACAATTTCGATCGTTCTCCAAAGCTACATCACAAATTTTCCACGATCCGGGTAAAAGTGCAGAAAGTGTAAAACAGAACGCGCAAACCTGTTAAAAAAGTATTAAATAAAAGGAATATGTAACAAAGAAAACTTATAACAGTTATTTCAACGCGCTCGCATATTTCTGCAGATTCCCATCGCCGCGTCGTCACAAAGCTCGCATCGTGAAAAGGGAATAAAAGGGAGTGGGTGGGCGGGGGGACGCGCGCGCGTGGGAAAGCTGTAAAATGGATACTTTTTCATTTTTTTCAGCATTTTTTTTATTCCAAAGCTGCAAAAGTGAGTTCGAACAGAAGATAAAAAAAATGTCGGCCAGCGGAGCAGAGCGCACAGAGGGTGCGAGAGAGAGCGTCATAGGAAAAATCAGAAGCCATAAAAGGCTGCTCTCTCACTCTATCTCTCGCGCTCTCTGCATAGGATGTGTCCCTCGACCACCGCTGCGCACCCAATGTCCAGTCAGCGCTGGTTTTGCATCATCGAGTGGCATAGTGACGGCCGTGGGATTCGATATTCCCGACACTCGTGAATTTTTCGCGATTTCCCCCCGGCCGTACGGTACGAGCGCATATACATACGCCGTGTGGCCGAGAGAAAGAGAGGAAACGCGCTCGTTGCCGAATTAAAATGAAACACGAGAGTCGCGCACGTGTGTGTGTGTGTGTATACATTCAGCGTCGGTCCCGCAAGCGCCTCCATTATGAATCGCTCCGACCGCCGGCCAATTGTTAATTTATCGGGCAGAGAGAGGCGTGAGAAAAATACGGGGACTAATAACCCGACAGACAATATGCATTATTTGTCATCGTTGAATTCGTTACAAGTATACAATTACTATGATAATTTTTTCTACTCACTGTTAATGCAGATTTTAAAATTGAGCTTTTGTGAATTTCATCGGTGTCATTCATTTTACAGGCTTATTATTCGCTTGCACAGTAGATATGAATATATTTAAAACTTTTCAAATGAATTTTCTGTATTGTATAACTTACCGATAATGAGCCAGATAAAGTGTTGTCAGAGTACTTACCTGAAAGAAAAGAAAAATTTGGAATTAATTTTTATAATTGTTGCAATCATAAAACATCTTTATTATAACAATAATCTACTTATTATTTTTTTTTCTTTTTAGTTTTTTTGGTATTAAGTATAAAAACTATCATAATAATAACAATAATAGTTGAAAAGCATCAAAGATGCTATTGGCTATTTAACAATATTTTATTTATCAAGTTTTGTAAAGTAGATAGTATTGCGAAAATAGTTTGAGTGCGTCTCTCAACGACTTTTTATTTTATGTGCACAAACATTTAAAAATGTTTCGCTTTAACAAAAAAATAGTGAAGATTCTTGGCTCGCATTGAAAACGGAATTTTTCAAATTTTCATCGAAACCCCAAAGCTTTTAAGTTGACAGAGAGAGCAAAAAAACCATCGACCTATTTCGCTCTCCCATTGAACTTTGGGAATACAGCGCTGTGTCCGGAATACAGTCGTACTTTCGCGTATGAGCAAGTTCGGGCGAGCAGCGCGCACGGGGGCGGATCGAATCTTCCTTCCGCCGTCTCTATATATACATTTGGATATCTCGAATCAAGGTGTCTTCCTTCGTTCTTTGGGCGAAAAAAGAAACACGGCACATTTAACCCACTTGCGGAGTTCCGTCGACTCTCCGTGGCTGCTTATCCCCCCTCGTCGCTTTTCCGTGAGTCCTTTTCCCAGTTGCCGTTGGAGTACATATAGCCAGAGTTGGATAAAAGAGAAGCAGAGAAGAAGAGACGTTGAAAAAAAGGAAACTTCGAAACTTTCTTTCCATGCTATACTCGCGCTGACAATGATGTTAACAATATAATTTTTAAGTTTTTCTTTGGACGTGTGCTGTAGTGACATTATACGTGTTGTCGGAATTTCTTAGAGAAAAATTGAGACTTTTATAATGTGAAAAATTCGTTGTAGTCGTCAAATGAAAGCCAAGTTAAAAATGTACTTGACAAACTTCGCTTTTTCAAATTCCAAAGAAACTAAAATTTTAGAAATATCTCTCTCAACTTCGCCACTCGTTGTAAACTATTTTTAACATTTAAAATTGTACGAACAGCATTAACAATATATGACTGCTTTAAGTTCCGTAAATTTTTATATTTACCACACAGCAAATCAAAATGTATTTTCGTTGAAAACATGACCGATATAGTGACGATCGATGAAAGACGATCAGTGTGGGATTCGCTCAGACTATATCGGCGACATTCCGATTTATTTCGGTTCGAAATTACGTCTTGCGAGTCCACGAACGGACCCACGAAAAGATATAGATAGCAGCAAGACGACCGACGAGCCGAAGTCGACATTTTATATTCTGTATAGAGTCTGCGCTTCATACACTGCATGTTACGTGCTGTTCGTACATTGAATACGGATATCCGATTTTCGCCAACGGATTTTTCGATTTTGCGTTTCATTACGGCTTAATCTTGTACGTTACTGCGGGTGAAAAAGTTCGTAAATAATGCATTTTATTCGAATTGGATAGAAGAGACGAATTCTAAAATGCGCTAAAATATAGAAAGTTGTTATGCAAATCCACCAACTACGCTATTTTTCATAAATAATTAGCAAATAAAAATTTTACTGATCTGTAAAAATCAAAATACCTTACAATGATGTAAAAGTTGAAGGAGAGAGTTTTCATTCAAATCGGGAAGAGATATCTTTTCCCGAAATGTAAAGTTTTATTTTCATGTTTTATGGTGAATATTTGAAACGCAATAAAAACTTTTTGAATCTTACGCGAGCCATAAATTACGATATGAAGATATAAAAATAAAAATAAATGATGATCAAGCCGCAAGGCACATGAATATACTTTAAAAGTAATATCTCTATCTTCTGAAAATATACCCGTATAAGGCATTTTCAAGTTATTTTCGGGAAAATGACGGCAAAAAAGGCTCGCTGTTTTCATTCTGATTTCCGGGGAATAGAACGACTATATTGTAGCGCTACGCACCAGGGAATACCTGAGAGCTTGACAATCCGCCAAAATCGTTTTCTCACGCCGGCATCTTGCGGCGCAATCACCTGCGCTCTAGAAAAGAAAGACCGTATAGCAGAGCCGAGAGAGAGAGAGAGAGAGAGAGAAAAAAAGAACATAGTAGAAAGAAGACGCGAGAAACGACAGTGCAGATACCTTCGTCGTGGCCCGCTTCCGTGCGATCGCTCGCGCGCCCGCGTCGTATATACTTAAGCGCGTAAAAGCACTCGCGGGCGCGCTCGATCCGAATAGAAAATTACATGAAGATTCGGGCTATTAAAGTGCGCCCGCGCTCGGCCTCGTAAAGAAGCACTCTGAGAGCGCGCGAAGGAAGAAAAAAATCGATCGGGCTCTCACAAGCGGCGACGCGGAATGAAGTTGTCTTCGCAGTGCCGGCGGCGGGGAGGTTTTTTACGAGGGACGTATAACGAAAAAGGCCGATTCCCGAACGACGCGCGCACGCGCACACCTTCGATTCTTATCTGGCAGCGGCGGCGGCGGCTCCTGCATGCATGCATGTGCGCGGGAGCATTCTGCGCTTTACTCGGCGATTTTGCGACCTTTACGGCTTCTTCTGCCAGCCAGCCCTTGGTCGCGAGAGTGTCATATTGGTTGGAGTGAAAGTTTAGAGTTCTTTTTTTTTACATATAAATTGAATGTAATCGTAAAAATAAATGAACTGATATTGATGATGTGGCAGCAGTGCTACATTTTAAATTGTACAAACGAATGTTCGCGAGAAAAAAGGACGCATTTTTCGGAATGTTGGGTACAGAGTATAACACTGAAATATATTGACAACAATAAATTAAAATGATACAGGGGGTTTCATTTATAAATTGTACATACTGCGTTGAAAATTAAATGCCCTATCAAAATACTGAAAGTCACAAAATGCGCATTTTTATGAACATTTATTTTCGTGACCTGGTTTTCTATGGCTATGTACGTTAATCTTCATATCAGAGTGATTGTCGTTAACGCTTAAATAGATATTCTTTTTTTTGTAATGAAATTGAAAATGCTTGACAAATATTATGCGTGATCCAATTCCATCGAATAGTGATTCGAAATGAAATTCTATGTTTTCATTCGATTCGCATTGAAACGACTTATCGCTTTTCATGTTTACTTTCAATTTAAAAAGGATTTATTTACGAATAGGAATGCCGTGTATTCAGCAAATTTTCTAGAAAATTTTCACAGATTCAATTTAACTTCGAATATTGAGATGAAGATTTTTTTTTAAATTCCAAAGAATTTTCCAGCTATCCGCTCGATTGACACTCTTCCAAACGAATTCCAATTTTAGGTAATTGAAAAATTTCATTAAATGTTTCGTTTAATGACAATTTTAAACGATACAATTTTAAAAAAGTGTTCAAATTTTTTCCCACCCATTTTCATTGTGACGATTACAATGTTAGCTAACGGTATTATTGAATAAACATTTTAATATTTTATAATCATCAATTTCCTTTACCGATATAATAATGCATGGTAATAATGAATTTAAATTCCAGTTCTGAAATTTCCATCTGCACTAATATATACTATATATATATAATATATACTCTCTGCACTAATGCTGTTTACCCTGAATTTTTGAGTCAGAGCTCAGACTAACCCAATTTCGGGCTGCGGCATCCCCTGACAATAACAGAGTATTATCATCGATGATTCAAGCCGTAGCGGATCCAGCGCTGACGAGGTCCTGAGATCCCGAGATCCTGATTATACGTTTCCGTGCGATGGACGGGAATTAGGTGAGGCGCGCGCAAAGCCGTAACGAATGAGTTGTGGGCCCCTTGATCTCGCGCGGCGCGCGAGCGTGACAATGACACGTTAACAGGTTATACGAGGATCCTCCGGAACTCGGCGAAGGCGTGCGACTGCAATTCACGGCTCAGGTGTGATTATCGCCATTATGATTTTGGTCCGAATCGTGACCTTCTCGCGTATTTGTTACAAAAAGAAAATAAATAACGAAATAAACGTACAGATTGTTTAGGATAGAGTTATTTAACAGAGATAAAATACGGTTAATGCCTTTTACATTAATATTCTTATTTAGTGTCTATTTACTGTCTAGAATTTTCAAGAAAATCACTCATACTGTTTTATTGATCTATATATGCTAGCGGTCATGTGCAAGAACTTTTCGTTTTGCGAATTTGACGTTTATTGAAAAATTGACTGCAGTGATCGTTTATTTTTAATGGAAAAATCTTCTCCTTTCATTCACTGTCAGTATCCACCTTGATTGATGAAAACAAACAAATCTCTGCCATTTCAGAAATTATTATATATCGGGAATATGAATATGGAGATAAAATAACCTTTAAATTATTGACACTTATATGGATAACTAAAAAAAGCTTCATCTGGAAGGAAGTGATATGTGGTCATGATGGCTATTGAAATATCAATATCAATAAGTATTTTGAACATTTAGCATTTATTTTAGTATCAATATATTGTCGATTTTTTTAAAGTAAAATAATTTTATAAGAATGTAATTTGTAAAATTTAACTTTTGTAAACAAATTAATTTAAAAGTATTTTCTTTCTCAATTATTTGCCCGAATGCAGATTTGTTTTCAGTCGAGCCCAACGCCCTGTTTTTCAATAAAACCTCGATTTGTTTGGCAAGATCGTTAAAAATTCCGCGGCGTCGCGCACGAGATCGCGATACCAAATCTCCAATCGCGTCTTAATCGGACGGAAGAAGAGGACGACGTAGGTATATATACGGGACCGAATAAATTACAAACCAGACCCGCGATTCACCGGCGAGACACTCCGTGGCGATCAAAGGCGTTAATCGGGCCGAGAGTGCGAGAAAAGCGAGAATGATAATTACGTGTGTCGAGTCTCTCTCTGTCTCTTTCGCGGAGGGAATAATTATTATACGGGGGCTGACTGGCTGGCTGGCACTCTTTCGCCTCATTCCGACGTCTATACGCGTTACGAGCGCGTGCGTGTCTCTAATTGCCCGCGGGAGCGCCGAATAATTCGGAGTTAACGGCCCGCATCCTGGGGGCGCACGCGCGAGAGCCATTGCCCACCAGACCTCTGCACTTTACGAAAAAGCTGAAATCCGAGGAAGGTGCGGAATAAACGTTACATCCCTTCACCTGTGCTCGAGCTTCCAGTTAAATCCCAGATTTACAAAATTCTAAATGAAGGTTGGTGGGATATTTGAAAATCTAATGGAAATTCTGTAAAGACTTGATAAGTAGTTAAGGATAAAGTATATCCAGATAAACTCTATTTTCATTTTAGGTTCTTAAATTTTTTATTATTATCATTGATATTGTATAGCTTTTATACTCTTCAATTTATCATCAAATGTTTAAAACTAAAAAAGAGTAGATCCCAGTGGAATCAAAGGGTCACCGCAAGAAAATCATTCATTTGACGAAAACGTGAACGACCGTAAAGAAAAACGGGCAAACGAAACTCAAGCATCGGCACGCGCAGCCATAACGCGCCGTATAATTAGCATTGAATTAATTCGCGCCTAATGCAGAGGAGAAACTGGGAGAGACGCATGACTCGATTTCTACATTTAACGATGCGCGACGAAATCTCGCCACTTCTCTTTCCCTCATCCTCGATGATCCGTCGTCGTCTCTTTTTTCTCCGGCCCGTGGGCGCTAAGACGACTACCTATACCACTCGCACTCGGCGCGTTTCGACGTTTGAAGGATTTATATGCTCGTGAGAAAGAGAGGCGAGAGCTCGCTTCTTTCGTCGAATCTTCCTTGGAGCTGGCAGAGAGACGCATATCTGAGAGCGATCCAACCGCGAGATATTCACGCGACGCGCCCGATGAAATCCGTCGAGCGCATATAAAGTATACATATATATGTATTTATTGGCTACGCCCGGAGCAGCAGCCGACGACGACGAAATTGCGTGATGCCAGCTTCGTAATGACCGTATGGGCGGTGCGTAGTGGATCCCAGCCGAAAATCAGCCTTATAGTTCTGGGCCGGGGAAACGAATGTGAGAGAGGAGAGGCGAAGTGGCTGCGAGAATTATACATGAGTAGTCGATTCATGATTGCAAATTGATTCGAGGCTTATAAATTGACGAGACGTCAGTGAGGGATAAGTACATTTGTGGATGCAAACTTCGTGGGACTGATGCGTATAAGCTTCGCTCTTTTTAGACCACGTAAGGTAGGTATTTCTTAGATTTCATTCAAATAGTTTATTTATTAATGATTACATTCATTAAAATATTAATCACGTGTAACTGTTAAATTAAAGCTTATAGTTTTTTGTTTTACGCTGCTTGAGAAAACATGTATCTCAAACTTTCTTGCAAACGTCATATAAAATCTTGAAACACCCTTTTCACTACGACAATCATATAAGAAACTTGCAAAAAATATTTACAATACGCGCATTCTTGTTCAACAATACATCAACCACTCCTTTTGCGCCTATAGCAGAGATGAGCATCGCGCCGCACACAAAAGCGCACTGCGCGCTCGCTCAAAACCGTATTATATACTTTTAATTACGGGGCGCGAACATCTTGCGAAGAAAATGACTCTCCGGTTCCGGCGTCGGCGCATAGTGCAGCGACGACGGTGTAAA
Source organism: Torymus auratus (assembly GCA_900474315.1). Lineage (NCBI taxonomy): Eukaryota > Metazoa > Arthropoda > Insecta > Hymenoptera > Torymidae > Torymus > Torymus auratus. Next base: position 8,913 of record UXGD01005962.1, read on the forward strand.
AAGACCACACGTCGGACTCGCGACAATCGGGCTGAAAAAGAGCGCGCGCGCACCTTTTCCCTGAGATTTCCACGCGCGCACTGCGCATTAAAGTGCAACAACGCATGGAGAATGCGCGAGCGCGCGCGCCTTGATTGGCACTGCCAATAAAGCTCCGCAACACTCTCTGGCGACAAAGACCGACCGGCGCGCGGGGGACAAAAAAGCCGACCCCTCCTACTCCATCATTGATGCGCTCCGTACTCGTTATCGCGTCAGAGGAGAGCCGCGCGGTATGGTGCGAGTTCTTGGAAAAAGTCATTTTCTCCAGGCGTGCGCGCGCGCGGAGAGCGTTTGGTATTATTCTCCGCCGTACGCGCGAGATGCCCGGCAAAAACTGCTCGCGATTCTTTTGCCCCCCTGCGCGTGGTTTTTCCTCTTTTTACGGCTTTTCAAGCGCCTCCTTTGCCGAGCTTTAATATTTTTCTCCTATTGTCGAGGATGAAATTAAACTATGTGCGCTTATAAAGAAGGGCGAGAAACAGCAAGTCAGCGTGTAAGGCCCCTTTTGTCAAGCGCAAGGTGTTGCTCTTTATTTTTAATGCGATGTATTCGAAAATCCATTACAGTCAAGATGCTCAATTACGTTTATAAATTCATTATTGTAAAGTAAAAATACGGAGAAAAATGGTATTATACAATATAGAATCTTTTTCACATATAGTCCAATAGAAGCTTGGAAATAGTTGATCATCGGTATATAACAGTCACAAAATAATGATAGTTTAGGTGAATCGAAGCAACGTATAGTGGAGCGCGTGGCACGCGGGGGAAAACGAGTATAAAACAAAATAGCGCACGCGCACGTGTGAATGAACCTGTGTCGCTGCTCGCCTCCAGGTGCGGAAAAGAGAGATATGAGCTCGAGAGAGAAACAGAAGCAGCGCGCGCACACATACACACTGCACGTATGGCGATAGCAACGCGACAAGATCGCTCTCCCTCGAGCGAGCAGCCGAGCAGGAAAAATAAGAAGGAAACCAGAGGAGAGGAGCGGAGGTATAGTTTCTTTTGACCAAAAGCAGCAAGGCTGTGAGGCATTGAGATGCAGTTACCGAGAGACTCTCTCTCTCATCCTCCTACCGACTAGCCTTTTTTTTCTCTTTTTCCTATCCTTATCTCTCTTTCTCTCCCGCGTCTTCGCAATATCTCGAGCGATGCTTGTCGGGTCTTGCCTCTCCGGGCCGAGCTTCCATCTTCTTCTCCACTGCCTTTGAAGAGAGAGAGAGAGAAAGAGCGAAAAGGAGAGAGAGCAGCATGCACCTCGCGCGCTTATAAGGACTCGGGGAAACCTGTTTATCCTTTGCGCGCGTGCGCGAGAGAGAGAGAGATGGGACGTTGAGATCGGACGGGCGTGTACGCAACTGAAACGCTAAGAAGTCGCAAAGTGTCTCTCTCTCTCTCTCGCCGAAAATCCGAGATTTTCAACGCCCACTTGCTTTGCCAAGCTGCTGCTGCTGCTGCTGCTACTCGGACGGCTACGTGCTCTTATTATACCCCGTCATCACGATCCGCGCTGTAATATAAAGTCCCCGATGAAGATTGCCCGTGGAAAGCTCGCTCTCGCTTCTTTCTTTTATTCATTTCAATTTACTTTTTTATCTCGAACTTGGGTGAACTTTCTGCGACCCGGCGAATTGATCGACTGGCCTGATTTGTGTAATTAATATTTTAGATAATACAACATTTTTATTACAATTGTATTATTGTTTTAAACTTATTAATGTTCATTTAAAAATATTTCGTATAATATCAAAAATAAACAGAAAAGTACCAAGTAACTATAGTTTTCTCATTATATTAAAATTAAACACCTGCTAATAAATTTAATCGCAAAGAATTAAGGTTCTGAAGTATAACTTTTTCGAAAATTGCGTATATAGACGTCTCCAGAGTCAATCTATGAATAAATAAACACAGACTACTCCCAGGAGTTGGTTTATTTTCAAAGAGATTCCGGAAAATAAACGCAAAGTAATTTGAGAACGCAGTTACAAGATTGGAGAAAACTCCCGGGAATCTAAATGTATTTACGGCAGCAGGGCAAGCGGAAAAAGAGACGCTGCCATCGAAAAAATAAATCCTTCTGCGCGTTACAAGTCCTTTCGGCGAAACGGCCCCAGATCAAAGTGCACGCGGATCGTACCCATTTTTGAAGTAATATCCCTTTCGCTCCAGCGCAAGCGCGCACTCAGCGAGATAGAGGCGACGTACAAGATAGAAGGAAAGAGAGAGAGAGATAGAGAGAGAGAGAGCAAAAGTTCGCTTCGGAGAAAACTCGCTACTAGAAGCGGCGTGCGAGGGGAAAGAAGAGTCTATTTCACGGCGCGTGCCGGAATATAAAAACTCGGGGAATACAGCGGCACGAATTCCATTCGGTCGCCGCCTCACGTGGGATCGGACTGTTTGGAGGCCAGTCACACTCGTACTCTACGACTATAGAGATCGTCTTCGCTCCCGAAGAGTCCAACGGCTGGATAAGCGCGACGAGGCAAGAAGAAAAAACAGAGAAACGTACAAAGCCCGCGGTGGTGGCCTCTGTTATGTGCGAGGTGCGTAAGGCGAAAGAAAAAGCTACGAGAGAATGTGGAAAGGAGGGCAAAAAGGGATGGGCGGAGTAGTAAGAGCTCACTCGAATGTTTCAATGGGAGATTTTCTGGCGCGGCTGGTGATTACCGTCTTTTTTACGCGACCGCGACGAGGACGATTAATTAAGCGAGCGAACGTGTGCGGGATCGAGGTATTAAAATGCGCCGATCGAATCGATGCACTCGCAATTCCTCCGCGACGACAGATCATTTGCAAAAGGTAGAGACTACTACTCTCGCGCTTCTTGAAACCCTGTGCTTTCCTTTCTCAAGCCCTTTTTTTCGGTTTTTAATTGTTGTTTATGGGACGGGGTAAATTATGTAAGACGGGGGGAAGGATACATTGGCATTTATAGGTGGATCGATTTTGCGAAAACTATGCGCGCGGCTATATAAGCTCGCTAGACCAGTTTACCATTTATGAGCCAATCTGGGGGACGAGTGCGTGCACGCGGTCTGCATTTTAATTTAAATCTGCATTTCACAAAAACACTGATTTTAGCAACACCAGCGTTTTACGATCGTGGTTGAAGTCTACTTACAATGAAATTTATGGTCTATTCAAGGAAATCAACAAGAATATTTCCTTTCATGTGTCTTGTAAAGACGCGTGATAGTAAAGTCAGCAAAAAATTATAACACTCTTTTTTTGTAACGAAATAAAATATAATCTTTTAGACTTCTCGCCTCATATGTGAGCAGATCGAATAAGTACTTAGAGTAAATTTTTTCTCAATTTCAAGAAAATTGATTAATTTTAATTATTATCGTTATCATTAAAATAAAAAAGGAATAGTAATAAATACTGTTTTAATAACAAAAAAATGTGGAAATTCATTATAAATTATTATAAATTATTTTGTGAAAATTTATTTTTGGAATTTAAATTTAATAAAAGGAATCGATAAATTAGTTTGAGGAAGCTAAGTACAATGAATTGGCAGCGGGTTTTTTATCATATTCTTTATTATTTATCTTTAGAATATTCTTCTCCGACATGCTAAATTTTTTGCTAAATTTTTGCCTTTGCTAAATTTTTTCTGATTTTATTCTTTCTAATATTAATTCAGCAATTGACTTCTATGTTTGTCTTTGTAATTTTTACAATTTTTGTTTTGCGTTTCGTTTTAAATCCCAATCAGGTTTCCTTGGAGCAAGATTAGTTATATCCAATTCTTCAATAACTGGTTTCACTGCAGCAGCTTGCAACTGATCTTGTATTTCATTTTCTACATCACCAGGTTTAGCATCACCTACACTATTCTCTCTTTACGCTTCATCTTGTGGTTTGTAACTCCGAAATTTTGGCGCTAGAAGTTTGGCAGTATTATTTGTATCTTGTAAGGTTTCATCATCTTTTTTCTTGGAACTTTGTCTAGACTCCTTTCCATTTCCATTTTCAACGTTGACACAATCTTCTATTATTGATTACATTTAACGCATGTGCGATTTCCTAACTTTGAATATGATTCTTAAACCCATGTGACGTCATGCCCTTTTTAGTTATTTTTATAAAAGAATAGGAAGCGCAAAATTTTTTAAATTTTTATGATAGAAGCTCGCATCATTTCGAGGAAAAGCGAAGCTCAGGTAGATGCTAGAAAAGGTTGCGCAAATGTCCACGACAGCTCAACCCAGGTATAAATTCTTAGAAATACGAAGCTTCTCTACCTGCCAAAGCGTGGGTAGATGTTCGAACCAAGGTTTATTACTCAGCAAAGGAAAATGCGCTTGATGGTGAATGTCCACTCGAAAACAAAATTTTACCGCTATTCCCGGAAGATTTTTCTACCTCCTTTCTTGGAAAGTGGAAATTTTCCACTCTAAAATACAAGGAAAATTCAT
>UXGD01005963.1:0-13382 GCA_900474315.1 Torymus auratus
GGATTCGATTATTCGAGATTTCGAGATCGTTCGAGGGCAAAATAGATTATCTCGAATGCTCAATTTATATAAGGGATGAAAGTTAAGGTAGTCTAAAACAAGCCCCTTTTTGGCCCCTTTTTGGCCTCATGCACTGAATAAAAAACAATCGTATAAAGATATTATAATATGCATTAACATAAAAACCGCGAGCAGGCGTGTTTTGGTCGTGATTGCGAGCAAGCGGTGAGTATAATACTCAGTCGGAAAAGGGCAGACGAGTATATAAGTAAGTGCAAGGAAAAGGAAACAAGGCGGAGAAGGAGAGTCAGATCGGACAGAGAGTGGGAGAGAGCAGCACACGCAGCGTGTGCTCAAGACGTGGGAGAAGGGGAGGGGGAGGGGAAGTGGCGCGTGGCTTCGGAGTTTGGATGCCGCCAGATGTTACAGCCCGGCAGCGGCAGCTGTCTCTTGGGCATCTCTGCTTTTCCTTTCCAAGTCGCTCTCCTCTTTCTTTCTTTCTTTCTTTCTCGCTCTTTGAGTCTTCGGGCGCGTGCGCGACGGCTTTTCGGGAAAAAGGAGCACGCGCGAGTAGCTGCCTACGCGAGAGGCACGCTTCTCTGACAGAGGAGGAGAGGGAACGGCAAGCGCGCGCGTTCGGGCAACTCGTTAATTGAGACGAAAATCAAGTTCGAAATCACTTTGGAGGCCTTCTGTGTAATTAATATTGACCCTCGTCTTCTTTTTTTTTCCTTTTACATGCTGTGATGCTTTTCGGAAAACTCATTTTTCCCCCTTTTCCTCTTATTTCATAAAAAAAAAAAACATTTTTCCGCGTTATTATACTTCAAAACTCTTTACTCGTGCACGTTATTTACTTCATTTTCATTTAATTACATTTTGCTATATATATTATTTTAATTATGATTATAATAGCACTCACTTCTAAATGACATATATACGTCAAAAGTTCCAAGAAAATATGAAAATGTTTTTAAAGCTTACTACCTACCTATAGATCTATAAATTTTTTTTTTTTAATAAAAAATTATTCAAATTTATACGGGCCAGGATTGAATTTGGCGGGGAATCGCGCAACTGATATTATATAGAAATGCAAGAGCTGTATTATATTAGTTTTTAATTGAATGTCATTAGTATATACACGATTTATTCAGAAAAAAACCTCTCCTGCTGGACAAACATTGTCGTCTGATATATTCGCCTATCTACAAAAAGAAAAAGATAAACAGAAACGTAAGCAGAATCGTTTGTGCCCAGGTGTATGTGCACTTTTGAGTAAATAGTGCACGATTGGAGGCTCGAACCGCCTCTTCTTCGTCGCGCTTATCTAATCGCACACGGCCTCCCAATACAGCCGTGTATACGATGAAGAGTGTGTTTGGATTTTCCAAGATAGCTCGAGAGAGAATGGAGAGCTGGCGCCCACGTCTCTGTGTGTGTGTGTATACGCGCGACTCGAGTTTTCTCGATGGCGCGCACAGGGGCCAGGTGCAAAGTGCACTTCGAGGCCCTCTCTCTCTCTCGCTAGCTTGGCCGCTCGCTCGGGCACATCGAGCTTCATCGAAATTTGCAAAGCAAGCACGGCGCAGCGTAGAAGAAGAAGAAGAAGAGGAAGAAGAAGCAGAAGCCGGCAGCTGCGTCGCCTCTGGCTTCTCGCGTGCGCCAGTGCTTTCTTTTTTCTCCTTTTCTCGTAATAACGCCGCGTGCTGGCGTTTATATATGCCTATACACACGAGGTGCTCGATCTCCTCGGGAGAGCAGCGCGCGACGGCCACGCGACCGAGCGCTTGCAAAACGCGACACTTGCCACCTGGTTTTCCCGCTGCGCGCGAGGAGAGAGAAAGAGGAAGACGTTGATTGATACTCGATACGCGAAGCCCGCTCTCTTCGTGAGCCTTGAAGCGTTCTTGGATATGCCTCATATTCATAAGTTTGTTATTTGGCTTTAAAATTTACTCGGTTAAGAACTTTTTATACGCATGTTATTGCTAAACATCAACATGATGCACATTGCCGACAAATGCCTGTGGCACTTTAGCAATTATGTTTTAAAAGTGCGTGATTTCATTGTGTCAATGTTTATCGATATTCGTGGAAAGAAAACAAAAGAATACCGAGTGAAGTCGTTGAAAAATTGATTTATTTAGTCCGGAAAAGTACAGTTGTTAGATATACCAAGAAGACCTATAAATATATACTTTCGAGTTTTTATATTTTTTCTTAATTGGAGGAGGTGTCACTTTTTTATAAGATTCATTCACTCATTCAAAATGTTCGTATACGTATGTATACGACAGTGAGGGCACAGGGGAGAGAGAGAGAGAGAGGAAGCAGGAACAGAGCGGGAGCGTAACGAGGAAGCGGGGGCTGCTCGAGATTTCGTGGAGATTGAAGTGGGCATAGGGCCCATGTGCTCTACATAAAGTGCGCGCCCTAACGAAGCTCTCACACGCGTACACATACACACAGAGGCACAGGCAGACAGGCACGTGTGTACAGGGAGGAGCGGATTTGGAGGAGTTGTGAGGAAGCGAATATCCTTCCCCCTCCCTCGCTCTCGCAAGCGCAGCTGCGCCTCGGGATTTGAGCACGTGCTGTAACCACTGCGCACCCAAGCGCGCGAGCACCTTTCCTTCGGCTTCTTCCTCTCTTCTTCATATGTATATGTATATAGACGCATATATTCAACAGCTCACGCCTCTCACGCTTTCTTGTGTATGTATGTGTGCATGCGCCTCTATGTACACCCGAAAAATCACTGCGCGCGGAGCTTCCCGCAATCGCGCTTTTTGCCACTTTATAATTTAAGGCTGAAGTTGAATTTTCATCCCTGTGAGCAATACTCTAGATCAAACTTTATATATTCTTATATAGAACTCGTTTTTAAAAATAACAGTTATTTTAATGTGAGCTTCATCTCTTTTCGATAAACTGAGTGAATATAGCATAGTTTTCAGACAATTGAAGATAATGTAGTAGTGGGTTTGAAAAAATATTCTACCTCTTTCCTTAAATTTTTCTCAAAACCCTTCTTAAATGGTTTGGAATATTGATTTGAAACATTGAGGATGATAGAATATGTAAAGCAATTATAATGATATTGTCTTGCTTTTGCCAATACCAAGAAAACCGTACAAAACTGTTTAAAAAAGGTCCACTTTTCGAGAATGAGAAAAGGTTACTTTTTTGGAAATTTTTGTTCATCCCCAGGATGCGGCCTGCGTAGCACACTAATATGGTTTACAGGACTATGGTTTTCTACGTAAAAATTGAAGATTTTACAACCATGCAGTCTCGTTTATGTACTTCGCAGGCCATGCTAATAGCGGCCAGAAATTACCTAACAAAAATTCACACAACAGTTAAAAGTATTATGGATTTGTCCATAATAACACTAGAAGTCAACGTGAGGCTATTCTTGATATATGACGATCGGATACAAAATAATAATAGGAACATTCTCAGATATACCATATACCATAGCTATTATATAGATTGCACTAGTAGTAACCGAGAAATTGAGAATCCCGGTTTTACCCCAGTATCCGGTCTTACCCCAGTCTCCCCTACTTGCTTTCGTTCTGCCACGTTAGGTCGTTGAATTGGATTATGGTTTTACGGGTTCGCTTTGGCTGGGGAGTCAGCGGAAAAAGGGAACTCGTGGTCTACCAAAAAAATTTTTTCCAGCTGCGATTTGATCAAAAACGTTATTAGTTAAAAGGAGGCGGCGTAATCATGGTTTTCATTCGACTACATATGTACACCGATTATTTTCTGTCCAAGATACGTGCACCTTGTTTATAGTATAATTGAAGCGGATCATTATATTTTTATTCTATTCAACATTTCTTATCTTGCTTGAAAACATATGCTGTTGAAACATTTTTTAACATTAGTTTTTTTATTATTTATATAATGAATAATTCTTTCAATAATGAGGCGAAAATATTAGTTTAGATTTGTAATACTTCTGTTCCAGTGGTTTACATGTTTACATTAATATTCTGATTATCATTAACAAACAATAATTAGTAATCTATGAAGATTTTTTACAATTAAGTTTTAAATTTGAATATTATATCTTATTAGAAAGTTGTGGAAAGATTTGAAAAAAAGGTCTGGAAGCTTATGGTAAAATTTTCTTCCCAAAGATCAAACATTCTTGCATATCTATTGTATGAAAGTTTCCATAATAATTTACATAAACAGTGTATTATATGTTAATTTGTATGTTTTCTAAAGAAAATATTGTACTAAATTCTTTTAAAAGGTAATTTAAATACAGCAAACTGTAGTTGCTTCATTTATTTGTTCAGTTCAGATAATGTGGGTTGATATTTTGAGATATATTATCATACATTACACAGTCAAGACATAGTTATGAACTATTTTAGCTTGATTTTCTTCCCCGAAAACTTTCGACTTGGTATTAACTGTTTTTTAAATCAAGGGTATACCAATGACTGCAGTAGTATACAATATTGACTTATTATAGTACATGCATTTAATACTGCCATAGTAGAAATCGAAAAAAAAAACAGTCAGTTTTCTAACCATAAATTAGCTAAAAACTGGGCAATTTATAGCCAATTTATAGCCAGAAATAAGCCAATAGAACTGGCTTTTTTTCATTTTCTGCCACAATGTATTAACGAAATAACTAACTTGATTTTTTCATATAATACGACAATAGCCTTAATCTTCCTTGCTAAATAATTATGCCTTTATACGCATATTTATGCATTTTTACGCAAAGAATGTATTTTGTAATAAATTTTGTAAAAATGAGTTAATGGTAAAAAATTTTAAAAACCAATGTTAGCTTATTTTTTATAGAGTACGTTTGTTCAAAGCTGTTTAGAATATTTATTTATTATATGTGAATGGAAATAATAGCTGGGCTGCAATGAAAGATAGTCCTATAAAAGTCAAAGCACCTTCCTATATACTGATACAGTATACTCAAAAGCATGATGATAAAACTGAGGTCGAAAATAGGAATGATGGACACAAAAAAAAAGACTGAATCTCAGACGACCGGCGACTAATAATCGTGCTTACTTAATAGTTATATTTCGGGTTGACACATAAAGCCAGATGTTCCTCCTACGATACGCCTCCGTGCTCTTTTCCAACCTTCTTTCGCCATGCACATTAAGTAAATAAACAAACTGTCAAAGAAGCGGCTGGCAAAGACTGGCACATCGAACGGAAGAGGAACCCCATTTGTCCCATAATCCAGGATGCACATAGGTACCAAAGAAGTAGGTATATGCACCCAAGGGCACACACCTTGATGGCGCTTTTGTGTCGAAGCTTTCGCGCGCAGAGCTACACACACACACACACACACGCACGCGCTTATATAGACAGACGGTCTGGTTGCTTCGTATGGAAGTGCAGAAAGAGGGAGAGAGGGAAGAAAAGAGCGCCGAAAGCCGATACTACGGTTGCAGGCTCCTTTCGGATGAGATGCCGCCTGCAGCCGCAGATCTCGATCGAAAGATGACACGAAGAAGGAGCACATTGTAGGGGGAGGGAGAGATAAGTAGCTGCGGCGCGCGCGACGTGCCGCACGAGTGGGGGAACGGCACGTGCCAGGCGTGCGCGCGCTACTCGGCTCGCGCGCCAGCGGCACAAAGAGACATGCTTGTCGGCAGCAGCAGCAGCAGCATCCGCAACCATCTGTTGCTTTTCTGACATTTTTATTTCGAGTCTTGTTACGCGGAACACACGCCCGCTCTCTTTCGGTCCTGCTGCGGCAGCAGCCGCCTTAATTAAGAACGCGTGCTGCTGCTGCTGCTGCTGCTGTTGGTCTCGTGTGGTCAGACTGGCCGCCGATCTCTTTTCCAAAGTCCGTAAAGTGCAGTGTAGGTATCGGGAGAGCTGATGCTGCAGCCTCGGGAGTGTTTTTGTCTTTTGGCAGCTCATGATGATACGATGGGGAGAGACGAATTCTGCATGATGCCGCGCGCCTCTCTGTTGTATACCTTATGTCTCATCCAACTTATACACACACACGTACTTTACTTATTTCGTCATATCATCATAATACTGCAATGCAATTGTTTCGTACATATGCTTTTTCTCATTTCTTCGAAAATAAAAAGACTTTGGGAAAGTTTTGAAAGACTATTGGGGGTGCAATATGCTTGTTTCTGCAGTACGTCATGGCAAGCTTTTTATTTATTAGTTCAAATTAAATTCATTAAAAGTTTCGCGCCCGCGAAAGCTTTATTTCCGACCAGATTTAATGGGAGGTTGAGAATTATGAAAAGGCAACAGTCAACTTTCATAACGTACACATATTATCAATGAAAATGTTGCAATAAACATAGCTTAATAGGAGTTTTCAAACGAAAACCGGCGATATTTCTATACGAATTGCTAACTTTGATGAAACAATTTAAACAATTCGGGGGGTGAGTTTTGACGGTGAAATATTACACGCGGAGCAGCAAACTTTTCGATGCTCTCGGTTTACAGGGCGCGAAAAACGATAGCACGGCCGCCTCGCACACGGCGTGCGTGCGCATAGCCATAACGAAAGGAGGAATTTTCGGAAAAAAGTATGAGCCAATACCGCCTTCGCCTCCCACTATGTACACATAGCTATATACGCACGGGGCACCTGTTGATTTCGAATGCTCATAGCGTACGTGCACGCACACACGCACACGTGGCCTTTCTATGTGAGTATATACCAGGCATAAACAACTTCCTGGCGCGTGTGCTCACCCACTGCGCGCGCGCCTCGTGCCAATGACTGCATGACGCGTGCCCCGCGCGCGCGCACCCTTTTATCCCCCTCACCTCGCGCTATTTCACTGCGCGCGCGAGCTAAACACACGACCCCGCGCTCAATTATTCAACGGACACGCGCCAAATATACTTATTACGCTCGCGATAAATATTTTCTATGTGGGTATGATAGCTGCCCTTTTAACTGACTTCTTTAATGAGATTGTAATTATAAGGAGGAATATTATAATAATAGATGATGGTGGGGCGACGGTAATTCATCGGTAGACCGAACGACTTGTACATTCTGTATACTTAGTAATCGGGAAATGACACGAGTATATATACATTATAGTGACAATATTTAGGTATTTACATGGAGTTTGGTGATAAGCGAAGCCACGTTGATTAGTACTAATACATGGGAGCAGAAATATAAAGCGTCAGTAAAGAATGAGAAAGTTGCCGAAAATTAATGAAAAGACAGAGATTCTTTCCTTCCGGCTGTGATGGCTACTAATTTAAAATCAATAGCAGAAAGCGGAGCAGAATGGAAAAAAGAGTAAAAAAAAAGAATAGGGAAGTATAGAAGCTTATGGGTGTATAGGGTCTCGCGATGAGGAGGTTGTATAAGGTAGCTCGGGCGCAGGCGGTGAAATATCAACCGGAAACAGTGATGCCCTGAAATTTTCGCTAGTGATTCCGTATCACAGCCAGCCTACGAGGCGCGTACAACAGGAAGAACAAGAAAACGACGATGACGAGGCGGGGTAGTATAGCGGCGGCGTGCGCGCCGTATTCGAGGGTGCGAGAGAGAGAGAGAGAAAGAACGAAGGAGAGAGAGATGAAATGTGGCAGATGGTCCGAGCTCGCAGCCAAGTGGCAGCGGGCACGCGCCAACTCTGAACATCTGCCGCTATACACCGCTTCTTCCAAACGTGAGCGCGCGCTAGACAACTAGGCTATATTATAGAAAACCTCCTCTGTGTATGAGAGGAAAAGAAAACGCCACCGACTGCCAGAGCTCTATAGCATTTCTTGACCTTTTTACCTCTCTAGCCTGTGGAATACGCGGCATTGCTTATGCGCACCTTTATTCCTTTATTTACAAGATTTTTTTTCTTTTTTTTGGAATCGTTAAAAGAAAAGCTGCCTGATATAGTTTATCGAGGTGCGATAAGAGTAGAGTGTCGTGAATCCTTATAGCAGTGACCGCACGCGTCTGTCCGGGCCTTAACAAAGTGCTGATATTGTTCCTCGAGGAAAGAGATTTATCGGAGTTCTGCGCATCCTGTCGCGTGGCTCTAAAAAAAAGAAGCTTTTTGGAACCCATGCCTTTTCCGTCCTAAAAAATATAAAGAAAGCTGCAATAATATTAGACCCTAACGCTGAAAAAAACTAATATTCTGGTCACTTTTAGCTTTATTTTGAAAAAACGTCTTGAAAAAAACCTTTCCTTAAAACGGCAACTAATATTTAATTTTATACAGTCTTGAATATCATTTCAAGTAGAGAAAATGAAACTAGAGAAAATGAGTTTTAATTGGCTTTTTTAAGGATTAAAAAATGTTGATTCCTTCCAAAGTTATGAACGTTTAAAATTGAAGCATCGAAAGTGTATCAAAATACGCGGACAGCGAGTTTTGGGGATTAAACAGTGCATTTTCGATGCTCAATTTCAAACGTTCATAACTTTGGAAGGAATCGACATTTTTTAATCCTTAATAAAGCAAATAAAAGCTCATTTTCTCCAGTTTCATTATCTCTACTTGAAATGATATTTAAGACTTTTTAAAGTTAAATAGTTGCCATTTTAAGAACAGATTTTTTTAAAGACTATTTTTTCAAAATAAAGCTAAAAGTGATCAGAACTTTAGTTTCTTTGAGCGTTAGGGTCTAATAGTGTAGCTTTCTTCATATTTTTATATCCAAAAACCTATGCCAAAGTTTCAGCCGAATCCGTGATTCGGATCCCTGAGCCTCTCCTAGTTGGTATAGAAACATACATTCACGCACAAATCGTTTTTGATCAAACGGCGACTGTATTTACTGTGAACACACACACACGCGCGCGCGCGCACATACACACACATACTCACACACAAGCACTAGTTCTTGGTATCGGGGAATATACAGCTGCTCTATTAATTACTTGGATAACCAAATGCTGTTTACACTGATGTAATGGCCACCAAATAATATTGATTTGGAAATATACGGTATAATATACGTATACGTATAACTATTGCATTTTTACGAGGTAACTAAATCATGCAGCTTCCACTCGTTGCGCGCTCTCATTCTTTCTTTCCTCCTTTTTCAGCAATTTTCATTACTCCTCTTGCCGCCAGCTTCATCCACGCATTTTTCGAATTTTCGAAAGCCACGGACACGTTTAATGAAAAACGTAACGAGACAATTTCAGCATCCTGAAATTAATAATTTCGCGCGTTCTGCTCGCGATGACGAACTTCATGCAGAGTAAGAAAGAGAAAATGTGATTTGCCGACTAATTTACGGGGGCGCAGCGAGAGTGGCTTTACGCGCTGTTGAATTAGAGCACGAGAGGCGACTTCTCGGCTGCAAGCTACTCCAGAATGTGTCATCGCAAACCACGTTAGTACTTTTACGTGTGGCAATGGTATAATCTGAACCCATTCCTCTCGCATTAATCCAATAGAAAGTCATCGGGGCGAAGCCGGTGTGGATCTCTATTATACATATATCTGTACATTGAGAAGTATCGGGTACTTCAAGCTCGAACGGTTTCGAACGCGCGGTCGAACGCGCGGCCAAACGTGCCCCGACAATGGACCTGGAGAGATAGCGCGCCGGCCGCGAACAGAGGAAAGCGCGAGAGGTATTTTTTTGACGGGGGTCACCATTGTCATGCCGGTAATTGTATTGAGATTAACGTGCCGTGGCAGCGGCTTGCTTAAGAAGATAATTACGTGATGTAAATTTGGAGAGAGCAGAGGATCAATCAGTGAATTTTGACCTTTCTGTGTTGCGTTGTTGAAATGGAAGATTATGCTTGAAATCGAATAATTATCTAAATTTTACTTTGGCCGTAGTGGTAAAAATCGTTTTTGATATGGCTCGTTAACATTCGATTGATAAGATGGTAGGCTGATTCTGGATGTAAGCGTAAGAGCCCGGAGAAAAAACTCATATATCGTCGGGTGGGACGAAAAAGGTGCCGTCTCAGCTCGGCGCCTAAGAAGGTGCCATCTCGTGCGATTCGATTTTTCATCGACAATATTACGTCGATGAATAACGCATTGCAGTTTATAATCTAGATTACCAACATATTGGTATTACATTTAAGTAGCTATTACATCACAAAAGACATCATAAAGAGATTTGTTTAAATTCTGCAGCCCAGATGGCACCTATTTCTTCCCACCCGACGAATATAAACATATATGATTATATACTTATATAAAGTCAAATCCAATACATAGCCATATATGATTATATATAAATTATATAAATTTTTTTACGCGGGAGATATATACTGCGAACTAATTAACACGTTTAAGATAAATTTCCGTTCGGGTGTAAACTTGGCGATATTATAGGCTATCGCGTTGAGTTACTACAGTGTAAAGCACGAATTATGAAATTCCTTTACACTTTTCCCTATCAAAGGGCGCGGCAGCGCCCTGCTTGGTGACTATAAGATACGAAGTGACAGACGCTACTTTTTTTTGGTCATATTTCCTTTATCATTCTTTATATACGGAGATACTGCGCATGAGGTACTTGATTGGAAAGCTTTTTTCATTTGCACTCTACCTATAAAGTTTCTTCGTGAGAAATGCTTTCGTATTGAAGCTATTAAACTATAAAGTTTTTGTCTCCGCAAAATCGTAATAATTTTTTCCTTCAGTCTATAGGGAGATTTTTTCGCAGCTTTAGGGAAAGTTTTTCTGGCTGCAGATAATGTCAAATCGTATCAGACTATAGTTATTTTTTCAGTACTAACGGTGTATGAAGCGCGGCACTACTGCACTCGATTCCATCAAGCATCAGCTGATCGAGCGTCAAGATGAGATGCGGAGAGAGAGAGAAAGAGAGAAAGGGTTATAATTAGTCGTAAATGAACTCTTCATGTTGTATCAATAAATATCAATTTAACAAAGGTGAAGAAGTAAACTCTTTCACCTTTGTTAAATACATATTTATAGAGAGAGGGTTATGTTGTCTGTTATTATTATCGGTACTAATCAAAATCAAAATCATCGTCTCTAGTTTGAATATCAAGAACGCCGACAGAAATATTTGATGCAGGCGTGTTGTTCGGGGTAAGAGCAAAATAGCGCCCGGAGGTCAGCGGAGCGCCAACTGTGAGCTTGCCTTACATCAAGGACGGCTCAGAGCACAAGGAGGCGCTGTTGAGCAGGAGGCGAACTGTACTTAGTCCGCTGCGAAGATGCATTCTGGAAGCAGTCGTTGGTGAATGCTCAGAAGGGCGAGGCGCCGTAGGATGACGTTCAGAGATCGACAGTACGTTGATGGGATTCAGCTGCAAGCGATGGTCAGCGCCTGCTCGCTGAGAGCTACTTTCTTCAAATGGAGAAGCGGCGAGTTGTTTGTCCTGGCTCTAGGGCATGGATGCGACGAGAAGTTCGTCCATGCTCTGTGATCAGGAGAATGTGGATCGGCGGAGTACAGAACACTCAACCCCGATGGGAGAAGGTCGAGCTGCCTTAGCTCGCTGTGGATCGCACTCTTAGTGCGCAGATCCGATGAGAAGTTCGCCCTTGCTCCGTGAGCAGGAGCGTGTGTATCGGCGGAGTAAAGAACACTCAACGCCGAACGAAGAAGGTCGAGCTGTCTTAGCTCGCTGCATATTGCACTCTCAGTGCGCAGATCCGACGAGGAGTTCGTCCTCGCCCGCTGACCGAGAGCGTGTGGATCGGTGAAGTAATGAACACTCAACGCCGATCTGAGAAGGTCAAGCTGTCTTAGTTCGCTGCATGTTGCACCCACAGTGCGCAGATCCGACGAGAAGTTCGTCTTTGCTAGGTGAGCAGAAGCGGGGAGGTCGGTGAAGGCCGATCTTCAAAGCGACGACGTTTCTCATTGGTAGCTGAGAACACTAGGCGGAGAGCGCCCGCAGCGGCGAAGTCCCTCGAGGCTAGTCGCTGGGACTGTTATCCATCGCCGAGGCTTCTTCGTTGGGTGTGGAGAGGACACAGCACTGACCTCCACACCTACACTGAAAAGTAGAAAGCGCCGCTACTAGAGTTACTCTATGCAAAGAGCCTGGTGGCTGCGCCTTTTAAGCGCGCAGGCTGTGCCCTTTCACGTCACGTCGCGAGGACACAAATAAAAATAAAGGTGCGCTGGCCATACACCAAGACGCGCTGATGCGCGAAATAGCGCAGCTACTACGCCTTTTTCGAGCTAAACTACCATGTCAACATTCTGCGTCCTAACTATTCTCGCGGTCTGGTGGCTGTGCTTTCTGCTTCTCAGTGTACAAACACGCTGGCTCATCTGGGAAAAGGTGTTAAGGAGGAAGGAAGAGGAGTCGAGAGGATGATCAGGAGTGATGCAAAAACAAGGCAAGGGTGAGAGTTCCTTGCCTCGAAGATTATTAAATAAAAATAATTATTTAACATGTAAAATGGGACTTTATTCAACTCTTCAACTAGGCAGGATGCCGAGACCATCTACACGAGGAAGACGTGCGAGTAAAAAAAGCCCTCGAGGTCGCCGCGCTGATCACTTATATCTCCGCGTGCCGCCCGTTTGACTGCGCGAGTCCCGGCGCTGCGCCGCCTAGCAGCTGCACGCGAACTACTCTCCCCCCGACCGTCGTTTTGGCACGGAATTCAAATGTTCGGTTTTCTATAAACGGCGCGGAGGGTCAAAATAATTATTTTCGCTCATGATTATTTAATAATAAATAATTATTATGGTATCATGTGTATCACATTCATTTGCACTCACAAATAACCAAGATTATCAATAAACTAGTAATCGAAAATACTGGCAAGAGCCCAGTAAGCAATATTATCTTTGCTTTAAATGCAAGGCAAAAGATCATTTAAGCTATATTTCTGCTTTTATGCGAGAGCATGGTAGACCAGAACTCAAAGTGAAGAAGTTAGAAGATCTAGAACTGAAGAACTGAAGAATGCTCATCCTCATAAGTTGTTTTATTAGATTTAATGCTTATTAGAAATCATTTTGACTCATGAATTAACTCCCCAGCCTAAGGAAATGCTGTAGAAGGAGAAGCAGCTAGTTAAATATACTGGAAATCTTTACATGTGGTCACATTATTCTGTTACCAAACCGACTACAAATCGTCGGGTGGGAGAAAGAACGTCCTATCTCGACTCGGCGCATAAGAACGTCCTATCTCAGCTCGGCCCGTAAGTACGTCCCATCTCGACTCGGCGCGTGAGACTGTCCCATCTTGAATCAGCGCGTAAGAACGTCCCATCTCTGGCGCTCAGAGCCGAGAAGGGACGTTATTAAGTGCCGAGCCGAGATGAGACGTTCTTATTGAAACTATTGATTTATTGCACACTGGAACGTTATTAAAAGGTTTGCAATAACTTTAATATGTATTTTTAATTAAATAACAGTACACTATTATTTTGAGATCTTTTAAAACATTA
>UXGD01005964.1:0-13381 GCA_900474315.1 Torymus auratus
GTAATTGGTCTTAGATGGACGGGCATAGTTACACCCACCCTATATTATATATATTAAAAATCCACAGTAAAACTTTATTCAACCACATTTTTTTCAATCTCAAAACCGTCATGAAACTCGACCCTGCACGCACCTACTTTTACACCAAAAACCGTAACGCCGCGCTACTACCGGCACATCCGATCCTCAATTCCGGCACAAAAACCTGAAAACCAACGCACGTACAGCACACACACACATAAAAAAAACACCGACCAAAACAAAAAGCATTAGCGCCAATTCGCACGCACATACGTATATATATACTACTACGCTGCTTCTCTATATACTAACACAGTGGTTGGGCGAGCGCGCGCGAGGAAAGTCACGAAAGCGTGGAAATAAGCCACTTACTTAAGCAACCTCCATCATACATATACGCGCGCTCCCTTCTCTCCTGCATCCGACATCGCACAATGCCCGGTACCACGCTTCGCGGATATATGCCTCCTTGCGCTCTCGCGCGAGCGAAAGAGCTCTTAGCTATAAGTTATATAGGTACGATATAGATGTATCTACCGTTCCTTCATGGTGTGCATTATGTTTTGTTTCGGGGTTATCGCGGTGTCTGTGGGTTTGTTTTTTGCCCGCGAGAGTTGTTTCTTTTTCTTCTTGATTTTCGGTGGGTTCAAGTTGTGTGTACTTATGCGGAGTTGGGAAACTAGGTGATGGCCGTGGTTTGGGAAGGACGCGAGGTGACGAATTTTCGGGGAGAAGTGTACTTATATATACGTGTACGTTGGTTAATTAATAAAATCGGTCGCGGGTTTTTATTCTTTTTTTTTATTTTAATGGCGCACTTAGGTAGTATAAGGATTTATTATGGGTTTGTATAATGGTCTCGGTTAATGATTTTACGAGGGGCGTTGGTAATGGTTGCCCGCGATAAATTATTTATAGCGAGTAGTGCACTCCTATAGTATATACATCTCCGTTTGCCGTTTCGCAATTTCTCGAAAACCAATATCCGCTTCGAAAAATCTTTCGAAAGCTCTCCACGCGACTACAAATCCATCGCTATATCTCTGTTGTTGACATTCTACTTCAATTTCGATTTTTTTTCTTTTGCTCGCGCGGCCTCGCGACTTTGTACAGAGAGAAACCAAAGTGCAAACATACGGAGACAATGCAATACAGCTCGGATTTTGTAATTGAGAAAAATCCCAAGAGCCGTCGAGTGGATAATATTCTGAGAAAAGCGCGCGACGTTGATATTGAAAAAAGAAACGCAAGGAAAGAATAGAAACGACGCTCCTATGCCGTAGGATATAAATCTGGAACAATGGAGTGGGAAAAAAAAATTCCAATTGCGCAGCTTATATATATTATACTGCAAAGCTAGAGAGAGATAATGAGAGGCGCGCACAATTTGTAGTTTTGCGGAAAATGTGAGAAAAGCGCGTAAATACAAACAACGACAGCGGTGTATTATCTTGATATGCCCATGATCATATCTCTCGCAAGTTCTTGTTATTATTATTGTACAATCTGTCGGTGCGATCGGCGACAACTGTATACAGGAAAATGTGAGAAAAACGCGGAAATAGAACCAACGAGAGCGGTTATATCTCTCTCTTCAGTTCTTGTTATTATTATTGTAAATACATCTTCACAGTAATAATATTGCATATTGCATATTGTATCATGTGCAAGGTATATACCTCTGTCGTTGTTTGTATTTCCGCGTTTTTCTCGCATTTTCCTGTATACAGTTCTCGCTCGGTTCTCTCGCCAATCGCACCGACAGATCCGCGCATCAAAGAGCTAACGACATATCCATTGTTCGACGCTAATCTATTCTATAGAATCTCTCTCTCTCGACAAATCGAGAAAACACCCAGGGAATTTCCACGTCGGCCATTTTATTACGTATTCTTAGATACATTTATATATTTTACGCCCCGAGAGTTTCCATGACTCGAGTTACCTTGAAACACGCGCATAGGAAAAGCCACAGCGCGCGGGTACATTTACATAAGTTGTACTGAGGCGGTCCGATTGTGTCCGCGGTACGAGATGTATATAATGGAAACGAACGATTTTTTGCGGGTAAACGGCCGCGATTATGTATATATTCAATTGGTTTCTTATATAAGACACCTGATTAAAGTGTATAAAAATTCCTATTCGGTTGACGCTGCATCAACTTTCAAAAAGCGCGCCGCGTATAATTATTATGATCAAGAATAAGCCACTCCGAAGTTCCATCATCACCTGCGATCATATACGTATGACTCTATTACAAAGATCGGAGAAAAAAACAACTCTCGCTGCTTTCTCCGAAACAAAACGCACAATTATCGTCATACATTCTCTCACCTTCTCCACACACGCTACATCGTATATCGTATCTGTGCGCACATGTGTATTGCATGTGTATTATAGTCCCGAGAACTTCTTTTCCCGCCTATTTGAAAAAAAAACACAACGATATCTTTGTATAAAGAAGAAGATGAAGCCCGCGTACACATATACCTCAACGCAAAATCGTCAAGGAAAAAAAAATGAATTACCCATGGAGATAGAAATCACCGTTGCGACAGTCTAACCGCCGCGCAATACTAGTTACACTTTCGTTTCTCCAGCGGCGCTTTCGTGACGCTAATTTGAGCAATATAACCCCCCACCCGCCCCCAAGCGACGCGTTCGTTCGAAAATCGTGAAAAAATCACCAGCGCATTGTCGTGATGTCCCCTACTATGATGTAACTGAAAAAATCGCTCTTCGCGATTACGACAGAATTTCTTCGACGTTCGCGAAAGATCATTCCAGTTGCTCTGCCGCGGGCCTACAGTGTAATAATTATATTCTACTCTATATTAACCGCGAGAATTCACTTGTTCTAATATACCTGCACTTGTTTGTTCTTTTAGAGCGCGAAAAAGCGCATAGCCGATATTAAATCGAGCAGCAGGATGCAATTAAACGCCGCGGTAGGACAAATTGAGCGTTCACGATCGGCTGCGCCGCGCGTTACACTGGTACACTTATGTCTTCTTCGCTTTGCGCCCGCATGTGTAGAGGAAGAAAAGGCCTACAAGTGCAGCGTGAGCTCGTTTTATCGCGGTGTTATATATATTGTATAATCTTCTTGGAATCAATCGCTGTGTGTATATGTACAGCGGTGTAGAATTGGGCGATTCGTGATATATATGTGTAACGCGGCGTTATATATTATATACAGTAGTTGAGGAAGAGTACAGCGGGTGTACCTATTATAGAGGAATTTCATTGAGGAGCAGTTCCGCGTTCGGCCTGCGGCTTGGTTTATGTAAGGATGCGTGCTAAGATGTATACGATGGTGGTTTATTATTGTCGTTATTATTATTATTATCTTGGTAAAAGAGTTTTACATAAGTTTGTTTACGTTGTGGTGTGGGTTTTACTTACGCTATTCGTGTATTAATTTTATGTATATACTTAACATTTATTTTTAATTATCTTGATTATAGGGCTGCACGAGAGCAAGACAATACGATATTTCCGTACTTATATTGTCTCGCTTTTGTAAATTCTTGTCTTAGTCTTTTCTTCTCTTTGAGACCGTGAAAATTTTCGAATCAAAGATTTTGATGTAGAATTTCGATATTTTTGAGGTTCTTGAGTCAGAATAATAGGTTTTAAAAAAATGTAAATTAGGTCATCGATTCGTTACAAAATAACTCAACTTTATTAGTCTCTATTATACATTAACCACGGAGATCAACGCAAAGAAACTAGAATAATTATTTCAAACAAGTAGAAATCGCACTACACCGCGTAAAGAGCTACGTTACGTATATAACCCCGTGTATACGCACATCAAGGCGCAAACCCAAACAAAAGAAGCGACAAGCGAAACAATAAAGCCTACCCCGACTAATAGTCGTCGTGTTCAGGCTTTAAAATTAATCTGAAATCGGTGCACAATTATGTAAAGTGGGTTTCTTGAGAAAATATGCAAGAATGGATAGAAAGAGAGAGAGAGAGAAAGTCGAGCGATTTTTGAAACAGCCTCTATCTCGCGAAATAATCGCCAACTTCCCTGAAATTATTGCACACTCTCGAAGCTATAGCCGCGGCGGCACTTGCTGCTCGCGCGCGTGCGCACAAAAATGGCCATAGCGTGTAATGTATGTCATCATCCCCTGGCGCAGCAAGTCTACTCTTCTATATATACCTCACGGATATACGTAACTTATGACGGATTTCGAAACATCTTTTTTTTTTTACTAAAGGGAAACTAGATGCTATCGAAAATGAAGAGAGGGAGAGAGAGAGGGAGAAAAACACGGAGTGCATGTAGCGTTTTGAAAGATAATAACGTATGATTAGGGTACAATTAATATACGCCGCTTACTTATCGTGCAATGACTCAATGCGCGCGGATGTACCTTTTGGCAGTTATTTTGCCACTGCCCCGAAATGCAACCATACATATATTACAGATTCTATAAACTTCGCTGCACAAAAGCTTTCCATTGTCCATAAGGACAACGTTGTACCTATAATCGATACATCTAATCAGGCGAATCATTAAAAATTTCTCCGACCGCGCGCTAAGGATCCAACTACACAAAGCGCGGGCATTCATTACATCGCAACGCAACTCGCGCGTAAGTACTTACCTATACGCATAGAAAGTGTAAAAGTGCACGTTGAAAGAACGCAGTCCGGTGGTCCCGATAATAATACGAATTAACCAGCGCGGAGGGGCTAGTTTTGACCGATCGTCGATATATATTATGTATGGATATGTATATATGTGTGGGAACAGCGAGTATAAGGATGAGAGCGCGTGGCGCTGCAATTAGTCGTAACGAGGTGCAGCGCGTAGTTGGGGATCAGGCACATAATTCTCCGGAGTGCGGCTCGAAAAACTTTTCGTTAATAAGGTGTCTAACGTGTTTTTTGCCGCCTCGTGCGGTGATAATTAGTGCGCCGGGTGGGTTTATTAAGTGTGTTTTAGGTGTAGAGATGTTGGTGTCATTAAAATTTTTGTCGACGCGGGAAAATATAGTTTGCGGTTTTAGAATATAGTGTTGTACATCGTGTGAGTTGAATTTATTATATATAACGGGTTTAATAACCGCGAATATAAATATAAAGTTATTGGTTAATCGAATATGTATATATGTATATACAGTAGCAAAGTTATTGAAGCATATATGCGTTTTATATACATTACAAAAACACGAGTTTTTTAATATTATTAAAATGTTAACAAACATATATTATTGAACCCACAGAGATATAGATAATTTCTCTTTTACCAGGAAAATGTTATGTGAGTTAAAAAAAAATCCTTCTGATCCTATATCCTACATATACCAAAACCACATGATCGCCACAACTACACCCACTCTCTCGCGCAAAATGAACCGCAGCCACACTCGACTCTCTTATCTCCCACGATCATCTATATGCGCAGACCAGCAAAAAGAAAGAGGCACGAGCACACACAGCACTTTGGCACACACGCTCACCCGCGCGCGCTCGTATAATCATCGATGCAGCCGGCCGAGAAGTGGCTCTCGTTCTAGTTTCTGCTCCCGTTCGCTAGGCAAGAATGTATAATATATACATGATGTGGAAGAACCGAAGAAGAAGAAGAACGAGCAGAATAAGAGGAGCACTTTTTCGGGACACGCGCGCGTATCCGTGTCTGAAAGAACCGGAGATTCTTTGAATTTTCGGATCGCGTGATCCTGTTGTTGTTGTTGTTTTTACGGTCGCTGCTGCAGAGGAACGGTGAGAACAATTAAGTATAACCCGGGAGAGTCAAGGATGTGTATAGCGCGTGCTTTTGATGGTTACGTTTTTACATACATATTACCTGCGTGCTTTGTGATTGATGATTATACTGGGTGAGCGCGATTTTCGTGTGTATGTGTATCATCATCGCTCGATGAATCACTGCGGGATTGTTGTATCAAGGATTTTTGAAGGGGGCGAGTTGTAGTGTTCACATAGCCGTAGGCATATACATTATGATGTGTAATATAGTATGGACAACGTCGTGGTGGCAATGGGAGAGCGGTTCATCGAACGCGGATATATGGTAATAATCCGACGGCTAGATCCGTATTACGCGTCCGCGATTTATAGTTTATAATGATGCGAGTAATGCTTGTACTGAAAATTACCGGGAAGAGGATTTTTTTCGACTCTGATTCTTTCTATAGCTATTACTAGAATATATAGGTGGGCGGATCAAAGTAACTGCCGCAGGAGCGAATTTTTTATTGTGAAGAAATTTATTGTTATATTCTACTAAAGTTATGGTTTATTGTGTAACCAACAAATGTATAAGTATGTTTCTCGCGACTTCTCTTCGGTTCTACGTGTAACAGCAAGAAGAATTACCGAAAATCACGTTAGTCAATCACCCAGCTGATAAATCATACAAGTCTATAAGTAATCATCGTCTAGTATATAGTCTTTATATATACCCATCGTCTGACTGTTTCGTAATACACACAATTATTACACTACTCGGTATAATTATACCCCTACGAACGTTCTACAGTAAAATGTAACACGAAAATTATTCGAATTTGATTTCACGGTCGCGGTTATATATCAACCGAACGTGTCTTATAATACTTATATGCTAATCTCTCCCCCCACAAAATGACGAAGAAGAAGCAAAGCTGATGACTTCGTAATCAGCTTAATATACTCACCGAATTTGGGTTATATATATTTTACGTTAGAGAAGAGAGCGTTGGGTGTTCCAGAGACCTTATTCTTCTTACGGTGTGTGTGTAAGTATCGCTCGACTGCCCAAGGAACCCAAAAATAAATTAGAAAACCGCGCGGAAGGCCGCGTCTATATAATACGCACTAAACCAAATCGTATATATTTACGAAAACGTTCGTCTCAAAACTATTCATACACGTTTACCCTTTACTTACACACACGCGTTATACAAATTTCCACGCAAATCACCCCAATTCCCGCGCGTATCGATGCTCTACCTCTATAACGACGTCATTAGCAGTATAGTCTTACTGCTGCACCGCAAGAAACGGCACGTACGCGCGGACGGTATAATAATAATTAGCCTCTTACTCGGGTTTCGCGTATTGTCCTGCGCTCTATACCGCGGTATACGCACGCGCTCAATTATACACACGCGCGCGCGTATATATTCCTAATTTATGGATTCCGCGCGCGGGAAGAAGCTCCGAAGCTCGTTACGATGTACATAGTGTGTACGGAAAAAGAAGGTTTTCGGACGATGATCATCTTCGGACTCGTTATATATCATTACTACACTTGGAAGTACCGCCGCGCGGGTATTTTTCACCTGGGTGTCGTAAATGAGTGTGTAATATTGTTGTGCTCTGTTATTTTCGTTAACGCGGTATACGTATTGCTTTTAGCGGTACGTTAGTTGTAATACGTGACGAAATAGTTAGCGCGCGAGCTTTACGCGATTTTTGTTGCGGCGCCGTCGCGTGTGTGTTATAGCGTGCATGAACGAAAAATTAGCTGCGCGACGGTAATTGCGAATTTTCTGCCGCATACCTTAGAAGGTTACTATGCTTTGGCTAATAGGCATTTTTCATCTCGCCATAGGTGAGTAGGGAGAGAGAAGTTTAAGTATTCCTGACATTCGACGGTTAACGTCAATTGTGTATATACAGGCTGTTAAGTGTTCAATCGACTACTTGAGTATTGGAAAGCTAATTATTTTCCTTGTCTTTCTGGAGACATTAAATTCACGCTATATACATTCTTATTCCTTATGTGCTTCAGGTATATCTTCCACGTCCATGACAATAGCTCTCGTCATCATCATCATCATCATCATCGTCCTCCTCCAGCGCGCGAAACAAAAACCATCGACAATCGTCGTTCTTTCTCTTTCTCCCTCGTTCTCCAAGAACCTAATAAAAACTCGTAAATCCTCATCAGTCACCTCCACCACACACATGTTATACGCATGTGCACATCAACATAGACAGAATTGCGCGCGGGGTGACATCTCTCGTCCCCGTTGGCTATACCTACATAAAAATTACCAAAGCACAGCGGCAATTTCGCAAAGTAATACACTATACAAAAAGAAACCCGCGCGAACAAAACGATCATTGCGAAACTCTCTCGCGCGCGCTAAGCCTACTTTTAAATCGCGCGACGCCGCGGTTTCTCAACTAAACCGAGGAAAAGTCTCGCGCTTTGAGGTAATATCATTCATTCGCTCTCGCCTTCAAGATGGAGGGGAGAGAAAAGCTATTTAATCGCGAAGCGACGCGCGTATTATACTTTATTATCATTATATATAGAATCCGGTGATTATATACACTACAGGCGGATCGGAAATTATCAGCGGCGTATGTGTGTGCCGGAAGTGCGTATAATTCGCGCGAAAATCGGTTAACGAGGGGCGAGAACAATGCTGGGAAATGCAATGGGAAATCCGGAGCAGGGTCGCGGAAAAATTTCGCTGCTGTGAAATACAGAGAGAGAAGAAGAAGGAGAGACCCTCGCGTGTATATTATAATGAGTGATTCGTTTGCATATTATGTACTAGGCTTCCCTTTTTTTCGATGCTTAATTGGCGGTTAATCAGTGCGGTGTCGAATTTCGAATAAGTAATGATGGGTTGGCAAGGGAAACATAAAAAAAAGAAAAATTTTGATACCTTATACAACAAGTATTTTAGGTATTTTTACATGAGACAGTGCTACCTTTTAAGTATAAGATTTATCAGATAAAATTTTTCATTACAACAATGCACTAAACATCGAGCTCTGTAACGGCTATATATATACAAACTTTGCGTTATTACAAACTCTTTTTCCCATCATCGCAATCGCCGACCTTTATAAAGACATTCTCCGTCTTTTGTCTTCCCGCCCCCCGCCGTCAGGCTGCGTCTAGATACCGCAGGGGAGCCAACAGAAGGTTTATCGGTACATTGGCCGGGGCGTTACGTTTCCTTTTTTTCTCCGCGGATAGATTGACCGAGTTAGCCTGTCCACCGGAAACTGAACGCGCCGCGAGTTTCATTGTTTGTTTTATTCTGGGACTTACTCTGATCGCCGATATACTTTGTAGCCGCTAGGAGGAGGATCAGTGCGGGTTTTTGTCGAGTTTTTGTAGAATTATTCTATATATTATTATAAGGGATTGGTATTATATAGGATACGTCGAATTCGGCACGAAAAACAGTTGTACAGGTTTCGCTTTCTGTATAAAGCTGCGATTCGGTCGGTGATTATTATGTCTCTCTCGTAATTAACAATAGAAATAAACGACCTCGTTATTAGATTTCTATTACGATAAAATATATTTATGATTAATCGCCGCGCGTTATCTACGCAGCATTAATCCCGAAAAATAAATAAATAAATAAAAACAATAATATACATAAAATAATGATTAATCCACGGTTAATAATTCATTTTATAACGACCGCGCCGCTGGATTAGCACACACATACCCTGCACACGTTCACTTGAAATTTATGTACGTTACATTGTATACGCTGGCATCTAGCATGAAAATTACGTATATTTTTCACCTTCAAAATGCACACACACACATACACAATGAACTTGTTATCTCTCCGCTCCGTCGAAGCGTTAACTTGGCCCCTGATGCGAGATTCGGACCAGCCGATTAATAGAACATTGCAAGATGAGAAAGAGAGTGAGAGATTCTTATAAATTCCTCCCGCTACCAAGTACGACGTATATACATTCCGATGCAGCTTGTGCAAGCGCGAAAGAAAGTGAACGACAATTAGCAGCCAAAAAGACATAAACATAAATGAATAATGGAGCGCGGCCGTGGCGGTGCACCTATATAACCGCGAAAAAAAAAGAATCAAAATATATACACTTTCACCTATAATTCTCGGAACCACACCGAGTTACACATCAGAGATTTTTGCGCTGCGCGAGCGTTAGACCGATTACCGCAATATATGCATCTGTATACCTATCTCCGCTTTTGTTTGTATATATACTTTGCTCATTGTCCGCTGCAGGGCATAATTGTGCACGATTGTCTTAAGTATATTAGCGTTTTCACATGCGCAATGCACACATACTACATGTGTATACCTGCGGTGTGTGAATGTATACGCAAAGTGCAGGGGTTGCGCGACGGGTGAGTTCCGAGAACGCGCGGAAAAAGGCTAAATGTTTATCTTGCGCGGAACTTTTTTTTAATTATGTATATACACACACGTGGATTGTGAAAATTCAAATTTGCCTTATGTGAAAATGAGGAAAGCACGCGCGGAGCTGCTGCAATCTTAGCAGAACTTATAACATATTTGCTCGAAAATTAATTGGACAAAAAACGAGACGCGAGCGCTAGGCTTTTACTTTTTACGCGTGCGCGAACGAGCGTCAGATAAAAGAAGCCTACGTACTCGTTGCTCTCAAAAAAGTTGAGAAGTACTTGCTCTCGGCGTCAATTTTCTCGAGTGTGTGTTGCGTAACGTAGCGATGCTTGCCCAACAACAATAACGGCTGTGGCTCTGTCTATAGGCCTGAATATTTTCACCACAGAACTTTGGCGAAAAAAAAACTCATTTTCGCACCTTCTAAAACTGACCTATGCCTAAGATATTTCCTATATTATACATTATACCTATACCGTTAAGTTATTCAGCGAGAATCGCAATGATCGATCGGAACGAGACTATATAACGTCTCACTCCGTCGTGGTATATCCATCAATCACCTGTCGATTCGATCCCGGCGAACAAAAAGTGAAACCTTATAAACACAGAGCGCGCAGTATCGCATCACGCGCGACGGGACATCTCTCTCGAAAGGGATCCCCGAACCGTGACAATAACACGTTTCCACGCGAACGAAAAGTAAGAGAAAAGCTCTCTCTCATTACGTAACGCAATTATCTCGCACCACGACATTTCACCTCTACCTAGCGCTCACCCCGTGCGCAAAATCATTATCAGCTTTGCGAAATTGTCCGTGTTAAATTGCCCTTAACGGTCTTTCTTTCTCTTCCTTCCGGTGCTTCTTTGTTTTCGTCGCTTCTTTTTCTCCGTCGTTCCGTAAAAATTTTTATCTCACGGTTTTCTTCGCGCCGCCGCGAGAGATATTTCTTTTTTTAAATACCTAAGGCGCCGCGTTGTTGTTGGTTTACGGTTATAGGCTGTAGCAGCAGCAGGAGCGTTTTAACGAACCAGCCGGGGGTGGATTATTATTGCCGCTGCTGGGCTTGATTTATGGGCACAGGATGTCGGTTTTAGGTTGATGTAACTGGACGTTACGGTTTTTCGCCACGGGTTTATGTAAGCTGCGGAGTTCGGTAATGAATTGATTTTGTGCGCAGATGCCGGCCGCTATTGATAGTGCATTCTTTCGAGGTAGGATGTGAATTTCAATTTTTCCTTGTCGGTGATAAATAGTATAAGTATAACTATATAATTAAGATGATCAGACAGTTTATAGGTTCCCGTAACTGGAACTTTACGCTATGGAATTTGTTATAATATTCTGCGGTCCACGCAGCTTTTATATATACATTGATTTTAACGCACAAAAGAAAGCCTCAAACGACACGCGCCAGCCTGAGGCCATTAAATTTTTAGAAAACCTCGTGTATAATTGAATGCAATCTCTCGCGTTATTAATATCAATCATCTTCATTCCGTTTTCTCTTATTATCCGAAGAAAACCTCTTTGAAATTATTCTCCTCGCTCTCCCGATCGAAATTTCTATATATCCGCACGTACCTATAACCCAACGTGTATCATAATCGCAGCGCCCTATCTATACATTCACACCGCGCGAAATCCATATAACAATACATTACTCGTATATATATACACCGCGTTCCCCGCGATTTCTACAAAATTTACAAATTTTAATAACCCTCGCGCGTTCCGCTTTCGAAAGCCCAAACGCAAAGCGAGGTCCATACCGTTTCAAAAAAGGAAAAAAGAAACGCGTATATGCCCGCAGTTTTTTTTTTTCGCTCATTGTTCGTTCCTCTCCAGCGTCGTTATCGCAACACCCAAAGCGTGTCAGCGCTGCGCGAGTTCCACAAAGTCAAGTGTGCGCGAAGAGAATATACCGTCTAACGGTGCCCCCGCCGCGCTTCGTGCGCGCGCGCGATGTTCCCTTTTTGTTCTTTATTCCTTATGGTCCCGCGGCTTTCGCAGAGGTCCGGCGGTGGATGATGGTGTTGTGTCCCTTGGGCTGTGGCGAACGGATTCGACGTGGATGATAAATAGAGCGAGAGCAGCGGAGTGGGAAAAGGGTTTGAGATTGACGATGGGAAGATTGCTGTTGTGGGTTCGATGATAAAGTGTGGAAAAGTCTGCGGTTATGAAAGTGTTAGCGGAATGTGATAAGACTGTAAGGTATCTCGTGTTTGATGCAGATGTATGTATTAGATGAAAACGGATATGTATATGCGCGGCGCGAGAGGTGTGATTATTTTTGTGGGCTGATGCACTACTTACATAAAAGCTTTCGTTTCTGGTATAATTTTTTGTGTTTATTCTTTACATCCTATATGAAATGATTTACTTCCTATTGCTCTGGGTTTCTCCGTGGCTTGCGATTTCGTATGGATTTTTCCATTTTCTTATAGAGGATGATTCATTATTAGATGCATGTAGAAATGTAATAAGTTGCATTCTTTGGTTATAAAATTTATATAACATAACGAATTAATTTCTCGACTCGCGTTGATCAACATTTCTTTACTCAAAAAATAATATATTACATCTGATAAATAGTAAGTAACTATAATTAAGATGCTCTGAAAGTATATAGGTTACAGAAACTGGAACTGCGTAATGGAATTTGTTATCGGTAAATATTCTACGTTCCACACGCATCTTTATTCATTGATTTTGACGCACAACGATACGTGGACGTGAGGCCATTAAATTTTTAGAAAACCACATGTATAATTGAATGCAATCTCTCGTTATTAAAGAGAGAAAGGGAACATTATCATGAAAAACGGGGAGGATTACTTATTAGTTTTATAATCTCCTGCTATACCCACACGAGCTGGCTTGCTTAGATACGTGAGGCCACAGGAAGAGGGCTATATCACCCGGCTATTTGGGTTTAAGAATTTTGTAAGCAACCAACTTGCTTACTGTTGCAAGTCTACGGAACTGTCTTTTTTTGTGTGAACCACATCGTCCCACGGCTATTTGGGTTTGAGACTTTTTTAAATAAGCGACTTGCTTTCTATTGCATGTCTGCGCAAATCCAACATGATCAAGAGTTTCAAGACAAGACAATAATACTTTTCATATTGACTGACAAGACGAAGACAAGAGAGAAATTTTCAAGAACTTACAAGAGCGAGACAATAATTACACAAATATTGTATTGTCTTGCTCT
>UXGD01005965.1:0-13380 GCA_900474315.1 Torymus auratus
GTAAAAAAGGCCCTGTCATGCCTTCGTTAAAAAAAATACGGTGTGTAACACGGGAAGAAAAGCTATTTCAGACTCGGATGAGGTGTCTTCAGCACTCGCTAAAATAGCGCATTTTCTCTCCTTGTTGCACAATGTACTATTTCGATACGGAAGGCGTAAAAGCGATTTTTAAAATTTACAGAATGTCTAAAATTGCATTCTACGCATACTGTATCGAAAAAAATATATTGTTGTATACAACTAGGTAGATATGATTTGATAGCATTCATTTTTACGAACTGTTTTTATATTTAACTAATTTTTTTATATTTAATTCATAGGTCACCAAGCTCTTATAAAAAATTTTGAGGAACAAAAGAAAATTTGGCAGGATTTCTTAGCAAGATGTACTATTTTCAAAGACAAACTTGACCGTCTGTTTGATGAATGGTCCGAATTCCAAAAAGTAGTTGAGGAACTTGAATCCTGGACTAAACTCATAGAATCTCAAATTAAAGATCAGAGTCTCAAAAGTTCTGAAGAAGCTAAATTTGTACATCTTAAAAAATTAAAATCACTAGAAGAAGAAATTATTGCAAAAGCACCGACATTCAATTCAGCAATCGAAAAGAGTCAGAGGATTGAAGCCGAATCTGAATTAGTGGTAAGAGTATCTAAGCAAGCTACAAAGTATCAAGCTCTTAAGAACCAAGCTCACGAATCTGTATCTCGATATGAGCAATACGTCAAAGAACACAGTACGTTTAACCATCGCTACAATCATTTCGTCAATTGGATCGGCGAAATGCAAGTAGAGTTGAAAAAGCATAGAGAAATAGTGGGTGATCTTTCTTTACTGCAACAAAGACAAAAGCTTATACGAGATCTGGGAGATACCCGTACAAAGGAAAATCCAAGATTCGAATCTGTGATAGATCTTGGGGAAAAACTTTATGCTCATACCTCTCCTGATGGACGTGAAACTATACGTCAGCAACTAAGAAACTTAAGAACACTTTGGGATAGTTTCTCAGATGATTTACAAACGGCAACGCAAAAGTTAGATCAATGTTTGATGCAATTCGCTGAATTCTCTCTTTCTCAAGAACAACTGACTGCATGGTTACGAGATGTAGAGCGAGCAATGCATCAACATACAGAACTAAAATCTTCTTTAGAAGAAAAACGAGCGCAACTTCAAAATCACAAAATTATGCATCAGGAAATTATGTCACACCAATCTTTAGTTGAAGCTGTTTGTGAGAAAGCTCAACAACTGGTTGATCAAACTAAAGATACTTCTTTGAATATTTATTTACAGTCAATTAAACAATTGTTTCATAATATTGTCTCAAAGTCACGTGATTTATTAGATAATCTTGAAGATTGTGCTGATAAACATCATAAATTTAATATTCAATGTAAATCATTCTCTGAGTGGCTTCAAGGAGAAAAAGAAAAATTATTAGAGTGCAATGATATAACTGGTGAACGGACTGACATTTCTCGGAGACTTGCAACATTGTCAATTTTAAAAGATGGACGTAATCAAGGAGTGGAGCTTATAAAGAAATTGGGAGATTATGCGACTATTGTTTCGAAAAATACAGCTCCTAAAGGACAAGAAGCAATACAAAATGAAGTCGCATATCTTGAAAGTAATTTGACACAGCATTTGAATGACATAGGTAAGACTACTATTCTAATAATTCATATTTTATTACAATTTTGAATTCTTTCAAATCGTTATTGTGTTGTAGAATCTATCTCAGCAAAACAGAATGCAGCGTTAAAGAAGTGGGACGAATTTGAGGAACCACTAGATTCATTTATGAAATGGTTCCGTTCCATGGAGGCTGCATTCAGAGATCAACAATTACAACCAACGCTAAAAGAAAAACAATCACGATTAGCTGCTTTAAAAGAAAAACGTGAAACTATTTTGAAAAAAGAAAATGAAATCGACCAATTTGTTGATAAGTCCCATACTCTCCTGAATTGTAGTAGCGTCGATCGTATCAAACCACTCATTTCGCAAATAAGTAATAGGTAAGATTTTGATGGATATTTATAATAGCATTATAACTATTAATAGAATATTTTACTTAATATTTTATTACATTATTAAATTGTTTTAGATATACTTCGCTTTTATCTTTAAGTAAAGATGTTATTAACCATTGCGAAGAAATTGTTGATAATCACAAAATATACGAAGAAAAGTTGTCGAATACAGATGCTTGGTTGGCGCCTTTAGAACAACATTTAGCTGCTCTGAAAGCGGATGAAATTCCTGGAGGACCCGAAGCAAAAACTTCTAGGTTGCAGTTATTATTAAGTGAACGAGAACAAGCAGAACATCGTTTGACAGGTCTGGCAGCAGTAGGCGAAAGAATTTTACCTGACACATCAGCACAAGGCCGCGAAGTGATTAGGCAACATATCAGACGTATTCGAGAGCGGTGGGACAGCCTAGCTGAAGGAATTGTTGAACAGCAAAAGAAACAAGGCTTACAATCTCTACAATGGTCAAGCTATCAAGAAACTCTACTACAAATTTTAACATGGCTAGACAACATGGAACGTACTGTAAAACAAGAAGCATCAGTTATTCCATCTTCGCTTCAAGAAGTTAAATCAAAATTATTAAAATGCAAGGTAACCAATTTATTTGTATAATACATTGATTAATTACACAGAAAAATCTTTAGAACTTAATAAATTTAATTTTATATAGACTTTACATCAAGAAATCACAGCTCATAAACGTATTATCGAGGCAGTTTCTGAGAAGGCTAATGCTTTAATTCAAGTTTCTCAAGCACCATCAGATATACAAGAAAAAGTTAAATCTGTTAATCAGAGATATGAAAAATTAGTAGAAATGTCTCTGAAGGGATTGACAAATTTGGAAGCTATATTAGATGTATTCCAACAATTCCATGATTTACAAAAGACCTATAAAGAATATCAAAAGCAACAGTGGGACAAGCTAGCTAATTATAGTGACTATACAGGAAATAAGGCTGCGCTTCAAGGACGATTAACTAAACTTATTGAGATTCAAGATAATTTCGGTGAAGGTGAAGTCAAACTCAACGTTTTAGGTGAACACGTAACGAAAAGTTCAGGCATTGTATCTCCTCGTTCACAAGAATCAATGGAAAGAGACTTGAACAATCTTAGGTAATCAAATAGTTTCTAATAGATTATAATTTTTATCTTGAAAATATTACGTTCACAAAATATCAAATTTGAAATTTGATTAAAATACTTTCAGGTTTGAGAATAAGAAATTTGCTAATGCAGTAAGTGATGCGATACATTCCATCGAAGAAAGAATTCAACAATGGAGTGAATACGAAAACTCATTAGAAAGATTACTTATATGGCTGTCAGATGCTGAAACATCACTGAAAAATTATTGCCTTAAAAATACTTTAGAAGAGAAGCAAGAACAATTGGAAAGATATCAGGTAAAACTAGTAGTTTAATTTTTATTTAAATACGTTTTTTAATTTTTTGTAAAATATCACAATATTCCATTCAGTAGATAATTTTTACATTCAAACTAATTTTAAAAAGTTCAGCGTATGAAAGAAAATTGATTATTATGATCTGTAACTATTAAAAAAAAAGATAATGCCAACGTTGTGTTTTTGAAAATTTATTTCTTAGGATCTACAAAAAGTAATGGAATCTCGCAACTCAGATGTCTTGGAACTGGTGGCGCTCGGTGACCACCTCGAGCAAGTAAGCGAGTTATCGCGATCTCTCAAACTTTTCCGCTCGAGCTAAGATCTTTTCATTTTTTCGATCATCTCAATTAAACTATTTCGAATTTTTATCTCTTTTTATCGTACTGCAAAAATTAAGCTTCTAGGAATGGAAAAGCTTTACGGCTATTAAATATACGGATATGGGCATTTTTGTCAGCATTTTTATTTTGTTTCATTAGCATCTACTTATGATATTTACATCTTTTATAAAATTGATCATGCTTCTGTATCTTATGAATGGAAACTTTACATTTTATTTTTTCTTTATTTCACATTTCACTAAAAACATTTACAGTCTCATTCATTTATTTCTATGTTTATATGTGCATTTGAAACATATATTACTGAGCATGTAAGGGCTTAATAATTGAGTTTCTAATAAAAGTTTTTATCCCGTTGTGAAATTTTAGGCTCTTCTTGTAAATCTTCGGCAGAACGAAGCTGAGTTTGATAAGATGAGCGATGATTCATCCGATTTAGTTCAAATCAGTGGCGAGTCAAGATTTTCAGTAAATGTCCAACAAGTAACATCGCGGTTTCAGTCGGTACAAGTGACTGCTAAGGTAAAATGAATAATCTGAAAATATATCAAGGGACGCGGAAGCGTCCTGCCTAACGAATAAAAGAATTTCATAATTCATTTAATTCATATTAACCCTAAAATTTTTTTAATAAGTCACTGATAATTAATGCTATTTTTAATCATGATATTCAATTCCACATGAAACATAGCTGGCTTATTACTTCTTCTATAAATTATTTTTAGCTGCTTTATTTTATACAAAATTTATATCCGTAAAAAAAATTTTAAGTATCCAATATCTTTTAATTAATCTATTTTATATTCTTGATATATTCACTACTATTGTGACATTATAGTTTACGTAAATATATTTTTCTCCTGGTAGGAACTTGTCAAAAAATGTGATCAGGCTTTGGTAGATCATATAGCATATCATGACAAGTACAAACAATGCTCTGAACGTTTAGCAGCAGCTCAACAATTGTATCAGACTACTCGTACTAATATTTCGGGTGCACGTCAAGAGCTCTCTTCACATATTGAAACGATACGTGAGTTACTTGCAAGACAATCTTCGCTGATTCACTTGATCAACAGCACAGTTGAAGCAGGAGAGAAACTTTATACAACCACGGGTAACGAGGGACGAGAAATCATTCGTCAACAGTTGTTAGATTTGCAAGAAGCCCTGGAAACATTGTATGATGGTGTCGCATGTACCGAACGGGAAATACAAGCAAAAATATCAAGTTGGTCAGGCTTTGACAAATGCGGCGAAACCTTTGAAGCTTGGTTGAAAAATGTCGAGTCTCAACTTAAGCAAGAAATTGAACTCAAAACTACATTGGATGAAAAACGAGCTCAGTTACAAATTTATCGGGCTTTCTTACATGATATTCAAACACATCAGCAAGATTTATTCGATTTACGAGACAAGGCGGATTCTTTACCTGAATGTACAGAGAAAATTGAAAAAATTCTAAAAGACTT
Source organism: Torymus auratus (assembly GCA_900474315.1). Lineage (NCBI taxonomy): Eukaryota > Metazoa > Arthropoda > Insecta > Hymenoptera > Torymidae > Torymus > Torymus auratus. Next base: position 5,272 of record UXGD01005965.1, read on the forward strand.
AAATAACAGATTTTCTATAATACTTAAACGCGCTGCCGGATTCGTGGAAAGGTAAAATTTTTCTTTTTTGTCTTTGTCTAATGTAAAATATTTTATTACTTTACTAATTATTCTTTTCTCTATTTGATAATTTCTGCATCTAATGTGAATTAAAAAAAAAGTTTAGAGAAACTCAATTTAAATATGAAATTGAATCATCTATCAGTATACTATTAAGTAACGTTGGTTCTATATATTTTTACAGATATGAAGGAATAGTAAGCGATCATCAGCAGTATAGTAAAGCGGTTCTGGATACACATGAATGGCTTGATGCTACTTTAAATGCTGTCAACATATGGGGTGATGCTGAACTTGAGCGTGTTTCATTACATACTAATCTCGATCGTCTTCAGAATCTTCTGCAGAGCTTACCAGAAGATGAGCCGAGAATCCATCAAATACGAAATCTAGGAGAAAAAGTTATTCCAGGTACATTAGAGTCTGGCCAAATTAATATTCGATCGCAAATAGATTCTTCCCAACAGGAATGGGAAGGTCTAGTATCTACAATCAAAACAACAATAGAGGCCTATGAAACAAGATTACAACAATGGAATGAATATGAATCTTCAAAAGAGCGCTGCCTCACATGGATTCGGGATACAGATACTAAACTGCATGCCGTAGATCTTAAGTCAACATTAGAGGAAAAGAAGGAACAGCTGGAGAAACTTCGTAATCTACAGGGTGAAGTTCGAGCTAAGGAATTGGAGATCGATGCTGTCACGGAACGAGCCCATCAGTTACACAAACAATCATCACGCAGTTCCCAAATTTCTGAATTAGGTGTTAAATATCAACAGATATCAAAAAAAGTGAAGGATTTAAATAATCGCTGGCAGCAGTATGTTACAAGCCATCAGGAATTCGATAATCAACTATCAGAATGTACACGGTGGCTTGAAGAAATCCGAAATAAGTTAGCTTATTGCTCAAATCTTAGTGCCTCTTCTAAATCAGATCTCGAGAAAAAAATGGAGATAATTCAAGATTTACTATTATACAAAGAGAATGGATTTGGAAAGGTAATAAAAAAAAATAAATTAATATTAATCTCTGTTTAAGCTTATATATCTAAACTTTTCTGTAATAGATTCAAGGTGTTGTTGAATTGGCTCAAGGAGTACTGGCAAATACTGCTCCTGCAGGACACCAGGCAATAAATGATGCTGTAGCAAAACTACAAGAACAATGGAGTTCTCTCGCCTCGAAAATGCTTGAAGCTAAAACAAATTTAGATGACTCGATTAATAAATGGGCTGGATTGCTTGAACAAATTCAAGAAATTAATAAAACTGTCGAGTACATGCAAGATTCTTTCGATGAAATTTCGCAATTCCAGACAACAATCGGTGAAAAACGTTCGCAATTAGAGAGAATTAAAACTCTAGAAGAAAAAGTACGTTGTGAAAATATTGAAGTAGAAGGTTTGAAGGCCAAAGTTGGAGAAATGATAGCGAGTGGACAACAAGGCATTGCTGCTTCGCAAGCTCAAGAAATTTTAAATAAGTAAGTATAAAAGAAGAAAATTGAATTCAATATTTTCTTTTTGTTGAACCAAAAACAATTTTCAATATTTATATGATGCATGTTAATTACTCTATATCTAATTTTAGATTTGACATTTTATTCGAAAAAATAAAGTCTCTGCTGGCGGAACGAGAAGATCAATTCAAAGATCATCGACTTTATAAAGAAGCACATGACGACTTGATAAATTGGTTGAGTAGAGCACGTGAAAAAATGCCCGCGGTAAAACAACGTTCTTTGAGTGACAAACTTGCTATTGAAAATGCTGTTGCACCTCTTGAAAGTCTTCTCAATAAAAAGGCGCAAGGTGAACTAATGGTAGAACATCTGCAACATACTGGCGAAGTCGTTTGTGCCAGTAGTAGCCCCCAAGGTCAAGAAGTCATTCGCAATGAGATGCGTGCTCTCACAGAAAGTTTTGAAAGTTTGTTCCGCGATATTAAACAACAAAAGGACCAATTAGAGACAACAGTAAGTCAGTGGCGTGATTACAAAGACGAATATGAAAGAATAAGTGACTGGTTACAGCAATTCGATATTCTTATAAAAGCACAAAAAAATTCTCTCCTACCAAATGTAAAAGAAAAAGAAAAACAAGTTAAGGAAGTCAAAGAAATACTAGATAATCTAAAGAAAGGACAAGACCAAATTGATAAATTTAATAAGTCAGCTTCTGCTTTACTTTCAACCCCGCTAGATACCTATGTTAATAATCAATTACGACATTTGAATTCTCGCTATCAAGTGCAAGTGAATTTAGCAAAAGATGTACTACAAAAAGTGGAAACAAATTTCGCTCAGCATCAAGAATATGAAACAAACTTAACTAAAACACGTAATTGGATAGAGAATGCTAAACAGATTATAAGGCAAGGAACAGAAGCAGCTTCAAGTAGTAGTCGCGAAGAACTTCAGCAGAGATTGGATAAAATTCAGGAACTTTTAAGAAAACGTGAAGAAGGCCAAAATCTCGTACATCTCACCGTCAATTGCGGTGAAAAAGTTATGCGCAATACGAGGTAAGTGCGACATATAAAATTACAATTACTATTAACCAAATCTAATAACAATTAAGATATCTAATACAAATTAATTGTGCTTTCAGGTCTGATGGACGCGAAGAAATTGCAGTTCAATTGAAAGAAATTCAAAATGATTGGGAACGGTTAGTCAAAAAAATATCAACAACTAAAGTGCATTTAGAGACTAGCTTACTTCAGTGGGCAGATTATAGTTCATCCTATTCACAACTACAACAATGGATAAACGACAGAGAAGCAAAACTGCAACAAGTCTGTGAACAGAAAGTTTCCAAAGCACGTAAGGGTCTAGCAGGCCTCAATTCTTTAGCAATTGGCGAACGCAAAGCTAACCTCCGCCAAACAAATAGTATTGTTCAAGATATCGTAGCATTTGAACCTATGATTCAATCTGTAACTACTAAGGCTGAAGACCTTCAACAAGCCACTCCAGCCACTGAAATTTCTATTAAATACGAAACTTTAAGCAAACAAGCGCAAGAACTTTACGCTAAACAAAAAGAAAGTGTTGAACAGCACGAAGCATTTATACATAGTGGAAATGAATTTGTTCAGTGGATCAGGGTTGCTAAAGAAAGACTAGGAAAATGTTCTGAACCTACAGGAGATAAAGAATCTTTGGCAAGCAAAATAGCACAATTAAAAGTCCTTCAAAGCGAACTATCAGAAGGACAAAAGAAATTGCAGAAAGCACTGGAGCAAGGAAATCTTGCTTGCCAAATAGCTGATGATGAAGATAAAGAAATTATCGAAGAAGAGGTTGCTCTTCTCCAAGAGGAATATGATAATTACGTGTATGTATTACTTTAATTGAAATTATTGATTGTGTTAGCAAAAACATCAATATTATTACTATAATTATTAACTTATACTATCATTACAAATATTTAATCATTTTTTGCGCAAACAGGGATTCATTGAATAATACGAAGACTCTTCTTGAAGTGGGAATTGTTAAATGGACGGAATATGAAGATCAGTTCTCTGAAGCTGCTGAATGGCTAACGCAAACTGAACAATTAGTACAAAGTTATAATAAGTTACAAGACAGTTTGGAAGAAAAGAAAAATGTTTTGGAACAATTCCAAGGTCATCTTCAAACTTTATTTGATTGGCAAAAAGAACTTGATCGATTAAATATGAAAGCTCAAATGCTCTTAGAGACCTGCGCTGATACCCGCATTTCAAATGCAGTCACGCAATTAACGACTAAATATAATGCACTTCTTTCACTTGCTAAAGAAATTATGAGAAGACTTGAATTACATTATCAAGTTAGTAAAATATAACTATTTACCTACATTATTCTTGAAAATTGAAATGATAACATATTCTTCTTACTAATTCTGTTAGGTTCATTTTTATTATTACTATAAATTGAATAATTTTACTTTTCTATAGGAACACCAACAGCATAATACGCTTTACCAAGAATGCCAAGATTGGATTGACCGAACTCGTGACAAACTGAGTGAATGTAAAGATATACCACATACTCTAGCTGAAGTTAAAAATAAACTGAACACTTGCAAAATGATACGTCAAAGTTTAGAACAAGGCCAAAATAAATTACGTTATGCTCTTGAACTAAAAGAGAAAGTTATAATGAATACAGAACAAAATGGTGCTGCTAAAATACAGGAAAATACCGAAAATTTAAAGGCTGATTTTGATAAATTATTAATTGATGTCGAAGATGCTAGACAAAAATTAGCAGCAAGAGCGACTGTTTTGGAAGAACTCAATAAGATGCACAGACTTATTGCAGATTGGCTTGAAGAAGTTGAGAGTAATGTTCATTTCGACGAAGTTTATCGGAATGATTTAAGTGAAAAACGTGCTCTTCTAGAAAAATATAAGACCCTCCAAAGAGAAATTCAAGGACATAGTGAACGTGTTGAAAAATTCAAACTTCGGATAGCTGATGATTCAAATATCACAAAAGGACCCTATGACGCTACTGTTGCTAAGTATGAGGAACTGCAAAAACTTGTTTCTCAAAAAATTAAGGTACATACGTCCAAGTATGCATTTTTATAATGTATTATAAAATCAAATAGAAACAAAATTTTAGTATACAAATTTTATATTTATGAATCAATATACATGGAAAATAGATTATTTTCTGAAAAAACTACTGATACTAGAAATTTTTGTTATTTCAGAGTATATAGCGTAAACTCATAATCAATAAATGATTTCTATATATTTTGATGATAAAATTCTTTTTCTAAACTAAGTGCGCTAAATTCGATTTTCCATACCGATTTAGGATACGCAAAGTGTAGTGCACTCACGATTCACAGTGTGCAAAGCACTCCCTTTGCGCACTAAGCAAAGTGATTACTTTGCATACTGGGTACTCAAAGCAAGCACCTTGCACACTGCAAGTTCAAAATTCAAGAAACCCACACTCTGCGTACGCTACATAGGTATTGAAAATAGATTTGCGCACACGTTTAGAAAAACAGTATACGCAACGCGAGCGCGTATGTGCTTCCGATACTTGTCTTTATTGTTGCCCTCGCTACGCTGGGATGATAAATTCGACTCGTGTGGGAATCACCTACTTTGCGCACTTGTTGTGTAATGAACTATCTTAGTACTAACTAAAATAATACACGTAAAAAACTATTATTTTTACTATTAGTGCGAGAAAGTGATCTGAAAATCACGTTCGTGTGCGAAATCGAACTTTGAGCACGCAGTTTCGAAGAATAGTTTTTACCACTCCATAGGCCAAAACTCGATTTCGCACACGCTCGAATAAAAAAGCATGCGCTAAATCAAGCTTTGTACACGTCGTATCAAAAATACGGTTCGATACGCGAGCGTGAAGGAGATTTTAACCTCGTGTGATCTTTTCACACTCGCTTCGCTTGGGCGCAAACGTCCACAGGAGGATAAAATCACTAGTATCGAAATGTACTATTTTTGAACTCCGTGTCCAAAATTATACTTCTCATGCCTGTTTATCCTTTTAACGCCGTGAACTCCTCAAAATGTAGCTTTTTTCAGTGGTTTGGAAAACGTTGGAAAAGCTCGTGAATTTGGCCAAAAGTTCATATACTACTATTTTCGAGGTCGCTCTTTCTGAATCCGACCTTAGTTTTTCCTCAAATCTATCGGTTTCAACAATACGGCAATGGAAATAGGAAAAATTCGTCAATTTCACAAATTACATTTTATTAAATCATGCTTTTCTTATCGATTACGTTCTTTATGCCTGCTCTCGCGGAATATCTGGTGGAGTAATCGTTTGTTCTTGAAGATCCAATAGGTATGCATAATGAATATGATATTGAATTTCGATTTTATACTTATTGCATCTTCAAGAACAACCAATTAATCTACCCGAAATCGCGCGAGAGCAGACTTAAAAACGCAATCGATAAAAAATACGTAATTTAATAAAATGTAATTCGTGAAATTGACGAACGTTTCTCATTTCCATCCCCATATTGGAAAAACTGGTAGCTTTCAGAAAAAACTAAGGTTGGATTAGGAAAAAGTGACCTCGAAGACAGTAGAATATGAAATTTTGGTCAAATCCATAATTATAGTAAGTAAAAGTTCATAAAAAAAGAAAATAACGCACACTGACAAGGAGAGGGTATGACCGGCGGGAAACGGATTTTAGCGGGCATTGGAGAGTCGATTTCTGGTACCTAAAAATGAAGCCCAGTGCTGACAATTTTATCCGATGGGCTCTTTTTCTTGATATATGGGCAATTCAATCTCAAATATCCTTTATTTCGTTAAAAGATTATGTCTCTTCTATTGAGTGTCACATTGCAAATATTTATGATACGAAAACGAGCAAAACAGATTATAAAAGTAGACAGTAAAAGCTAAAATTTAAGCCCTGATTCATTAAAAAATGTTGATTTTTCAGTTTCAGTTTCTTTTATAATCTTTTTTGCTCGTTTTCGAATCATAAATATTTGCAATGTGACACTCAATAGAAAAGACATCATCTTTTAACGAAATAAAGGATATTTGAGATTGAATTGCCCATATCTCAGGAAAAAGGGCCCATCGGATGAAAGTGTCAGCACTGGGCTACATTTGTAGGTACCAGAAATCGACTCTCCAATGCAGGTCAGACCCTCTCCTTGTGAGTTAAAAAATAGTTATTTTCGATACAAGTGCGAGAAAGTGATTTTATCCTTGCGCCCGAGCGAAACGATTACGCACTATTTACTTTTTACATTTACGATCAGTACATAAAAATATAATGACTATTTACATTAATTATATAATAATTCGTACAATTTATTTCAAAAATCATATATACATACAATAATATTAATATTTTTTACATTAGAATCTCGAGGAACAAGTAAAAGATCATGAAACTTATCAGCAAGCATTTAATGAAGCTTCTGACTGGGTACGAAGAGTTAAAGTTGATGTACAGCAATACAGTATTACACACGGAGAAAAAGAAAAAGTTGCTGAAAGAGAAGGCAAAATGAGACAATTGATAAATACACTTCCAAAAGGACAAAGTCTTATTTCTAAAGTAATAGAAACTAGTACAATCGTTGTTGATACCACTGGGCCGGAAGGTCAGGATACAATTAATCACGATGTTGAACAATTGCAAGAAGATTGGAACCACTTGCAAATCCTATGTCAAGAAGCAGAGAAAACACTCTCGAATTGCATCTTAACTTGGTCACAATTTACAACAACACTCGAGAATATGCAAAAATGGATTGACCAATTCCAAGTAAAAGTAAATGAAGAGCAAGGCAAAGAAAATAAAACTCCAGAAGATTTAGCTAGGTGTAAGAATTTAGTAGATGAAGCAGTGTATCAAAAACCTATTCTTGAAGATTTAAATGACAAGTGTGAAATTTTGATGGAAATGAGTGCTTGCAATTGGGCAAGAGAAAAAATTGTTCAGCTGCAATCTTCATATACTGGATTATTGACTGATGCCCAAGGATTAGTCTCTAAAGTTGAGAAAAACTTATCTGATCATACTGAATTTTTGAAAGCAAAGAAAGAACTTGAAGATTGGTTGCACACAGCACATGGTTCTGTTCAAGATTGCGTTGGCGTTGGAGATGTTGCATGGGCTAAGGATAAACTTGAAACTACTAAGGTATTCACTTTATTCAATAATTTTAATATTAAGTTCACATATACACAATCGATAGTTACAATATAAAACTGATTAAGGGGGCTAGACACCTTTTTTCTGAAATAAAAAAAGTCATATTTTAATACATAAATATAAACTAATTATATTCCACTTTTTACACATACAAGGGGGTATAAATTACCTCAGCGTAGACCTTGGTGTGGGCCCTTTATATGGTCCAGAACCATAGTCATCGATGAATAGTAGATTTTCTTACAAGGGGGGAAAACGGAACTTTCGCACGTACGTGATATGACGGCCGAGGCGAAGAGTTCCATTTTCCTCCCGTGTAAGAAATAGTATTTTTCTCTATCCCTGGGCGAAAGTACGTTCATAATTTACTTG
>UXGD01005966.1:0-13380 GCA_900474315.1 Torymus auratus
GTAGGGTATTTTACGATGTCATACCAAAAATCAGAATGATCTGTTGATATTTGTCGAAGTTAGAGCGATTTAAGTTTAAAAAACGTGGTTCAAAGGCGCTTCGCAATTTTCCGATTTTTGTTGATTTTCTCGGAAAATATTGATTGTAGAAAAAAAGTGGAAAGAGAAAAAAGTTGCCTCTTTTCATCCTCTACACGATGGCATTGTATAAAAATCATTTTGATAACTTTTAAAAAACGGTCACGTTGACGTCAACTTTTCGCTGCAAAAATTCGAGCCAAGCGCTCAGTACCTTTTAGCATCGAACCCTTCAATTATATTATGTGTGGGTAATAGCAAACCAACCGCACTGATAGAATTTAAGTAAAATTTAAAAAATATATTTCAAAGATTCATTTCATTCTATGTTCCGAAAATTTTAATAGAGAAGTTAGGTCCCTTAAATAAAAGTAGTATAATAATTGAAAAACCTTCCGACGTCTGGGTAGTTGAAAGCGTAAAAATATTAATACTCAGTTTAGCTAAAGTCAGGGTAGCTGAACGCCCATACTAGTGATACTAACGTTATTAATCAATAATTATTTTTGCAGGTTCTTTCGGGGCTGAAAGTGAAAAATGTCGCTGTTGAACAAACCTAAGCGGAACATCCGTCGTCGGAACATTGATGATGATGTGGAGGAGGATAATGACAAAAAATTGATGGAAAGCGATGATATACAAAATGTTAAACAAACATTCAAAAAGAAAGATAAGCCTAAGCATACCCTTCTCAGTTTTGGGGAAGAATTGGAGAAAGCTGATGATGGAGAAGTTTTCAAAGTGAAGAAATCATCAAGAAGCAAAAGACTGACAAAACAACTTCACCAGGAGAGGGCGAAAAAGAAAAGTGAAGAGAAAATGCAAGTGGGCTCTAACACTTCTGAGGATGATTCTGAGGAAGGCAAAGGACACATGTTCAAAGCTAAATCAGAACGATCAGAAAATATGAAAATTTTTCCTGAAAGTGGATACAAATCAAATGCTACGACGCGCAGACGAGAACCTAGGAAGCTTAGTCATCACTTCTTTCCACTCGAAGAACAAGGAGATGAAAATGGAAAATGTGGACTATTGTGCGGAGAAGATCATGACCGAAGCGATGAAGACTCTGAAGAAAGAATGAATATGACTAATACTAACGCTTTACATAAAGAAAAACAACGAAAACCTTTCCTTGAGTCACAAGCGCCAACAAAAAAATTATCTGCTGAAGAAAGTGAACCTGAAGAAGAAGATTGGGAAGTTCAACAAATTATAAAAGGGGTTTCTAGAGTACAGATTGCAGCAGCTTATCAGGATTGTATGATGCACTCAATGAAAATAGATCCTCAAATGTCAGAATCAAAAAATCCAATATTGTTGTCCAATATGATTCCAGCGGCTCTTCCACCTGCTATGACACAGTCACCAGATCCTACAAAATGTGTTCCTATTAAACCTGAAGAAGTATTACAAAAATTGCGAGGAAGGTTGAATAATTTGAAAGACGACCTTGTAAGGCATCAGTTGAATTACGAAACAGTTGACCAAGAGTATACTCAAAGCAAGAAAGAGTTGGAAGGTCCAAGCCGTTTATCTGAGATAACTCAGCGCTGCAAACATTACCAAAAGTTGCGTGGATATGTCACTGACTTGGTAGAGTGTTTTGATGCAAAGCTGCCTCTGGTTGATGCATTGGAGTCTCGTTGGATAGACTTATGCGGAGATAGAGCAACCGAACTAATGGAAAGACGAAGACAAGATACAACAGATCAAGCAGAAGAAGTTACCACAGCTTCAAGAGGGCCCGTTGTAAGGAGAGGTCCAGAGGATGATGCACGAATGAGACGAGCTATCGAAAAGGAGAGAAGAAGAGCACGCCGCCAACAAGCAAGAGTATTAGCTCTGACATCGCGAAGACACATAGACGGCATGTCAAGTGATGATGAAATTACAGAACAACAAAATCTTGTTTTTAGACAAGCGAAAGAGGATATAGAAAAGGAATCCTGGGAGTTGTTTGTGGGCGTAGAAGACGATTTTTCCACGCTCCGAGGGATCTTGACAAAACTGGAAAACTGGAGGTCAACCGATCCTGATGCGTACAAAGAATCGTATGTTTCTCTTTGCATTTCAAAAATGATTACTCCTATAATTCGCCTTCAAATTCTTACATGGAATCCAATCATGGAAAGCACTGAGCTTGAAAGGTCGAAGACGTACGATTCTTTCCTTTTGTACGGTTCAACTACAAAGGAAACTGAAGAATTACTGCAACGCGATCCCAACATTCGCTTAATTCCCTTAACAATAGAAAAAGTTATAGTTCCTAAATTGACGACAATCGTGGAAAGAATTTGGGATCCAATGTCCACATCACAAACGGTTCGGTTAGTTGGGATAACAAATCGCCTAATCACGGATTATCCAAATTTACAAGAAACTAGTAAAGAATTAGAAGTATTCTTTTACGCAATTTTCGAGAAAATTGAGACAGCAGTGGAGAACGATGTTTTTATACCAATATTTCCAAAACAAATTATGGATCCAAAGCACCCGTTTTTTCAACATCAATTCACGATGGCTATTAAATTACTGGAAAATCTGCTGAGTTTCCAGGGTCTAATCGACGATACTAAATTAAAAAACATTGTTTTAGGATCGCTACTAAACAAGTACCTTTTGGCAGGATTGCGAGTCTCTGCGCCGGCGGATGCTCTCATTAAAGCCAATATGATCATAAGTATGCTACCCCAAGCATGGTTGCAAGAAGAAACAATTCAATATTTGAAAATGTTTGCAACCTTAATTTAGCAATTAAATAAACAACTTGACCATGCTAACCCAGCTCATAATGAGGCATGGGAATACTCCAAATCGACCTTGATGATAACTAATCCCCTGTAAATAGGCACGAAGATCTACATCTTCGTGGCTCTTATACAGTTATTCAACCATGTAAATCAACAGAATGGAACGGAATACTCGTGTCAAGTGGAACTCATCATTGAATTTTCTGTTTAACAATTTTATGTCGTGCAGATAATTCAAATTTCTATATAATAAAATGTATATGATAAAAATAACAAAAAAGTACTTGTTTGTTCTTTTAATTTTTGAGAAATTTATAAATTATTTATTTAGCAATATTTCAATGATTTTAATGTACTTCTAATTTATTGGATATCTTGTTTAAAATAGGTTAACAATTAAATCTTTTTATTAATTAGCTCCTACCTAAGCTATTAGAATTTATTTCTTAGGCTCAAAAAGAGAGCAGTAGTATCTTTCATAGAAAACGACACACAGGCTAAAAAACTCTGGATGTAACACAATAATATTTTGAGGTAGCGATGACAGACATATTTATATATTAACATTTAGTACTTGAGTAAACACCTGCGCTTTATACACTGAAGAAAAAAGCATGCAAAAATATTTAGTTAAGTAATAATTAAAAAACAAAAAACAATCGATATGGTAGAGTTGTATCGCATCTATAATACTTATGTATACACATCGATGCCAATTAGCCTCGAGGCATACAACGCTAGCGAAAATTTGCATAGCTCTATACGCACCATCGGTAGAAATTAATTATTAATTGTCACAGTACACTAATTATACGCATGCATTATACCACACTCGATTTTCCTCGCATAGTCATCAATAACTCTCCCTACCTGCGGCCCAGACATACCTCCACCACCACCCTTAGGGATCTCTTACAACTATCTAACCACATAAAAAGATCAGAATAAAAGAAAATTCTCTCTCTCCCACAACACTGCACTTAAGTGCGCGCTAGCATAGAAATTTCGGAATTCGCGAAAACGCGGGGGATGCGCTAGCGCGCCGGCGCACATACCTCCTCTCTCTCGTTGAAAATCGAAACAATCCCCGAAGCGCAGTACATACACGCGCATTATATTCCCTTCGGCATCTGCACGCGCGCGCATGTATACACATGATCTCGCGTGGCTCTCTAGGCATATAGGTAAAACACGGCGTATATAGCGCCTGCGCATTTTTTCAACACCACTGTATATAGGTATATATTATACGTGTTTTATTTTTGCGCGCGAAACGCTCGCGGCATATTTTACTCGCTGACTTATGTATAATTCAGCGGAACATCGCACCGTATTTCGCGCAGTATGCGCGAGAAAGACACGGAAAGAGGAGGTGAAAGAGAGAGAGGTAAAAGATTAAGCGCAGATATTGGCCCCGAAGGGCAGCCGCCGCGGTCGGAGAGTGTGTAAAGCTCGGATAGTTATGAGAGTGCGAAAGGCGGGAGGGAAAAGCGCCGCCGCAATTTATTATCACCGCTCGCGAGAGAGAATTTCTGCTGATTTTTCGACGGTTTTCGCGTAGTTTTCACTTGTAATGCCGAAGGGAGGTCATGATGTGCCTGGAGGCGTCGATGGTCGCTGCGGTATATCGCGTTTGTAGGTTGTGTTCCCTCGCGCATAAATATATGTTAATGTTTCAATATTTACCGGTGGTTTATGAGTCTCCTCGGTTTTCAAGTGAATTTTGATTTTGATACGCGATTAGGGGTGAGATTTATCGTTCGTATAAACGTCATACTGTACAACGCTGCCCATCAGAATCATAAATTTCCAATCTCGCAGCTTGAACATTTTACTTTTACTAATGTGTTGATAATTTTTAATTTCTTTTTAGAGGTGATGCTATCATCAGAAGCCCATATAATATAAAGTGGTTAGATGAAGAAATAAATTAAAATAAAATGCTTCGGTTATATATTTTCACTTTTTGGTACCATAAATGTATGAGTATTGTTTTTTAGAAAATTAATACTTTCTCGATGACAAACAACATTTATGATAGTGACGTAAGCTTGGTGTCAAGCTTCAAACCCAATTTTTCGTACTGGAGCATAGTATTATGCAGTAATGAGTTATATAATGATAATAGACACGTATTTAATGATACGTAGGTTGCGCATGAATTGGCATGAATTAATTTCATATAATGTGAAGAGCCCTTTGATAACAATTGTTATTTACATAGGAATAATTTTTAATATTAATAAATATTTCTTCAATAATTATAACTTTTAAGTTTTTTATTAGTTCCAAGCCCATCACATAAAGTTAAAATTGCGTTAAAACAGTAAGTATTTCGTCACAAAATATATAATTAAAATATATACCTCTATACAACCAAAGAAATAACAATACGTATCCTATCTAAATTACCTTCCCAAATATTTCCCCACTCTTACCAACACTTCCTCATTTTCCTTCCCCTCTCCACACAACCTCCCACCACAACAAAATATTCCGCGGCATCTGGCTCTACCCTGAGGTCAGCCTCATTCAGCGCCAATTTAAATTCCGCGCGTATACACACATCCACGCTCTACTGCCGAAATAAACGAGCACAGCCCGCACTAAAAGACCGTACACACACTCAGGCCCCCACATATGTACGTCAACGACAAGAAAAAAGGGAAAACTCGAGCAAATATAGTCCGATAAACGAAGGAATAAATAAATGGCTTTATCGCGCGGGCGCGCTGGGCGAGGGTAATGCGCGCGCAGGTTCAGCTCCTTTTGTTGGCCGCCGTGGGTGGACCCGCGCGCGGTGCATTGTAATGGATTCAAACTAAGGGGGTTTGTATTGAGATATCAGTATGTGCCCGGGCGACCGGTAATGGCCTGCCGTTCTCGGAAGCCTGCTGCCGCCGGCTCTCTCCCTTCCTCCCGCGCACAGAGAGAGAGGTAGGTACGTACATATATACCCAGGACGCGCTTAGATATGCGCAATGCGAACTCTCTCTCTCTCTTTGCACACATACGGTGTATGTATATATGTGTAGGTACGATCGACGACCCGCGGCGCACGCTTTATGTGTTCTAGGAGGGACTCTCGATTTCTCGCTCGCATGTGTATAGAGGGGGACCGATTTTTATGGGTATTTCGGATTTGTTGCGGCACCGGGTACGAACAAATATCGCGGTGTATATGATGGATGCGCACCACGCACGCCGGTATAGGTAACTGTGCTAAAGTACACCTGGATAACGTAACATATTATACTTTTCTTCTATATGCAGGAATTCCGGTTGAAAGGGTCCGTTGCTAAATGCGCGTTAAATAAATGAGTTTAATATGGAGCGCGATTTTCATCGCTGTCACTTAAAGAAGTGATTTATTATTATTACCAGTGAACGAAAGTGAGCGCGTATATTGACCGGCGGCCGTTACGTTTTGTTTTTGTTGCCTTTTTTTTTCTACTGCAGCAAACGCAAAAAGGAATTGAAATATCAGATAATACATATACTATATACAGCCATTATCTTTTTCCTTTTTATTGTAAATGCAAATCCGCATAATAACAGAGTGCGGCGCAAGTGGTCGCGCGCGTTTAGATATTGCAAAAACACGTTACGCAATGGTCTTCTAGAACACAGTGTATAGTGCGACGAATATTTTTACGCGTATCTTAACGCGTATTAACCTCTCTCTCTTTATATCTCGTACAATGCCTTGTGTTGCTTTCATCGCGCGCACTCGCTTTGGTATCGATTCTCTTTCTCTCTTGGAGAAAAAGTGCACCGCCCGGTCGCAGAGGGAGGAGGAGGAAGGGAAATAACGCGAAAAACTCTCGGAGGGAGCTTATTCTGCACACACACACAGGGGGAGGAGAAAAAGTGGAAAACGGTCACGCGCGACGGTCACAGTGTCTCTCGCGGCGAGATTCATAAATCACCATCGGCCTATTCTATTCAAATGAAATCCTCTCTTGCACTTCTCTTTTCCCTTCTTATCTCTGACTCTTCTCTCTCTCTCTTGCTCTCTCTCTCTCTTTCCTTGCATTCTTATCTTCATCTTCATCTTTCATTTGCGAACATGTCGAACGCGCGCGCGCTGCTATCGATTGTTTTTCTCCGAACCGTTACCGCGACGACGGATCTCGATGAATATTTCAGCTTTATGCTAATAAGCCAAGCAGCGCGACTCGCGGTTAAGTATTTTCTCTTAATGCTAAATAAGATGAAAATGCAAGTGTTAAATCCTCGGCCCGAAGGTTTACACTCTTTATATATTACGCGCCGGTGAGCTGATCCTTAATGAATGCAAATGTATATAGCAATGGGACAAAGGAATGTCTCTCGGCACCTCTTGCAAAAATTCATTATTATCCGCGGTTTAATTATAAATAATAAAAGCTCATGCCGGTCACGCGAAAAATATATTCGTTTATCGAATTGATTGAAAATGAAATTCGCTCTCTTATATGTATATACGTGGCGGGATAAATTATTCGATATATATATACAAACTGAAATGTTTCGCTGATTGTGCGACAAATTTATGTCTGGAATTTGCAACTCATGAATTATTAATGAGCGACAAAATAAAAGCGCGCGCGCGCGAGAGAGAGAAGTAAAAATTTTATAATATAACGCAGCTTATAGGTACCTTCTCTTTCAGCAAATCATATTTTATGCGAAATACTTAATACACAATGAAAATGAAATTTATTAGATCAGAAAATTCCTCCGCCTCCACGTTCCCTTTCATTTCTATTTACATCCCCCGCGCACTCCATACACTCCTGTACCTTATATCCCTCTCTAACCTCTCCTCAATTAACAACCGCACGCTCTTCTCTCCCTCCCAACACGACTATATACTCCTTTCTATCCCATTGAAATAAGCCCCGCGACTAATGTGCACATATATATACACACACATGAGGTTTTCCCGGCCGGGCTGACCACTCCTCGGTCTTTCTACTTGCGCGCGCGCGCGCTTCGGGGAAGTGTGGAATACGCTAAGGCGACCCACCGCATGTGTAGGCGAGCTAGCGCTAATAAAGTTGCCCGGTTATCGGCGCGCACACGTGGGGCCGCCGCCGCCGCCGTGAGATAAGCAGTCTGCTGCTGCTGCTGCTGCACACATGGTGACGCGCGCGCGCGCCTTCAAAGCTCTCTCTCTCGACTTCTTGACTCGTAATGCGCACGCGCGAGAGATGCGCCGCCGATAGCGGGAGAGAGGATGCTGCTGCTCCTGCGGGCGTGTATATAGGTATGAGGCGAATGCGTTCGAGAGGAGTTTTGTATTACGCTTGGTTGGTTTGTTTGGAAAAGGTGGGGTTTTATGATTTTTGTGAATGAATTTAAATGGATTTTGGTGATATGGGAGTTTGTAATAAGACATTATGCTTGTTATGTTATTAAAGAAATAATTATGTATAAATGGGAAGAATGATTTCATGTTCGATATGCGCATCTGCTTATACAATGACGGTAATAAGGGCATCATTGATTACTTTTATATTACACGCTATAAACATACTTTCGTTTTGCGAATAATAATTGTAAACCCATTTTGTCAAGTCGTTATAGTAATGAGGTATATCTTTACCGGCGAAGAAGATCCACATTTATATATACAAGATGAGTTTCTTGCCGGCGTTCCACATTCCCATAATGATACTGGGAAAAACGGTATATATATTGGAAAATTGTTATAAGTGCTGTGTAAGCGCAAAAAGTGGCTATTGTTGTATCAAATAAAAGAGCGATGGAAAGTGCACTGTAAACTCACCGCGACATTATGTAAAGAAGTAAATTGATTTTATGTAAGAGTATCATACGCTTTGTAATAATACCGTTAACTTATGCAACGTATTAGCTATGCATAGAGAGCCCATTGTGATCGATCGTCGTGGCACAGAATATATTTTTTTTCTTCAACAAATTACAATGTTTTCAGGACAACGGAGTGTACATTTGAAAAAATTATGTTTTATTTTTTTGTACAGCAGATACACATATACTTTTGGGATGATTACATTCTTTCGCAAGGCACTAATTCGGCAGCACAAATTACACGTTGTATAATTGACCATAATGAGAAGTGCATTAAAAAAAAGTGGCTTCTTTTAGTCGCGCGCAGAGATCGAGAAATCATTAAGAAGAAAAAAATAATAAACTCGCAGCTTTAAACAACAACGGACGGTAGTAAGTAATGCTCTTCCGCAGTAATAAGGCCCTTTCCACTGCACCTCTCCTTTTTAAACGCATTAAAATTTTTACTCGCTTCTTCTTGTCAATCCTCCTCTCTCTCTCTCTTCCGCGCCGTTTTTTTTTTGCGATCGCGCAATCACGAAAATTGCTAGCCGAGAAGGCTTTCTCTACAACGCGAGCAAAAAGAGGGGCGAATATTTCAATTATTATAATAATAAGCGAGCTGCTACTGGCGACCGCGCGCTCGCGCTAAAATAAAAAATAAATTCTCATTAACGGCCTATTCAGGAGCGGCAGCAAACCGCGAGTGCGCAACTGGAGAAAAGGAATAGAGAAAGCGGCTGCTTGCGGCCGAAAGATTCCGAGGAGAAAACGACGAATATCCCCGAGATTATTAAAGGCCGCGTGTAAGCGAGAGAGAGAGAGAGATGCTTCCTCTGACTCACCGCGTGAGCGCATCTTCGGGGGAGGTAGGTATATACATACACAGTGGTATTGTATGTATAGGTAGAATCTTCCGCGCCCGTGTCGTTTTCTCTTTCTTCGCCTTTCTCTTTCCTCCCGCGTCTCCTTCGCCCGAGCGCGTTATTTTTATTCCTTTATGACTTTTGTCCCGTTTTATGTGCGTGCACTTTTGTGTGTGTTGTGGTGTGCTCGATTCGGTTCTGGGACCCCTTTCCGATACTATACCCCGATTCATTTCGGGTTTTCGTCGAGCGCAAAAGTGGTTTGTAATGGTGGTACCAGGCTAAAGTGGCTTCATTGTTGCAGGCTGAATAGAGTATATTTTTTTTCTTTTTACAAAACAACGTATTTTTATACAAGTGAATCATTTGAATAAAACTTTCTTTGCCAAATTTTTCTGTTTTCTTTTGACTTTTTAATTATTGCGCAAGACGAGGCAACATAAACAAATTTTTAATGTAATATATAAATTTTAATATCCTCTCTTATTATGGTTATAAGAAAGTTAAGACATATTATACGCAAAAAGTGCGCTGCAGCAGCTTCGGCCATCTCGTTAAATATTTAAATGCAGATTATCTTTAATAACTTTTTAAGCATTTTAAGTAATTTAACCTTATTAAGTGACGCGGCAGACATAATCTTTTCAAAACGTAATACCATGTTTATTATTTTTCAGCAGATCCTACGTTAATAAACGACACATTATAGTATTTATCACAAACTATCCTACAACAATAAAAATTAAATTATCCCATTATCGATTTTGAATCGGTCATTCCTATCAACACCAACACTTCCATTTTCTCAAAATTGCATAATCTACAATACTATTACAACCTCCGAAAGACACTACAATAATCCGTCAGCATTTCCAGCTTGTCACTCTTCCCCTTCGCGCGTCAGTCCACATCATATCTTTTTTTTGATCCATATAAATCTCGCCCGCTTCTTCTTTTTTATCCTCACTCTTCACGCTCACACTTTTGACAGTCATCCTTTCAGCCTTGCTCTCCGCCAGCACATTTTTCTCCTTTTGCTCTCTCTTTCTACCTATACACCATCGCGCAATTTTTACCCATACACCTTCTTCTTCTCTCTTTCTCCCATCACACAGGCGTTTTTGCTCGCGCGCGCCGCGCATCCTCGTCGTTTTGTGTGCTCGTGCGCGCTTGGCTAACGGTACACAGCCGCATGCGTGCGTAAGTTAAACGAGCGGCGATGCAGCAAGAAGGAGCGTGAGTAAGAGAGAGGCGTGAATGAAACGGTTAGAACAGGAGCGAGCGAACGCGCATCCGGCAAAGTGGGTCAGTTGGTTTTTGCTAATTAGAGAGCTTTGATGGGTTTTGCGAGCGCGCGCTATAGCTTGCTGCTTCGGATAATTGTATTAGACGCGCGCGCGAAGATTGCGAGTGTAGGAATAAACGTCTAAATAATATATATTTCGTTTTAGTGGAAGAGTAAGATTATGGCGCGCTGGGGGTATATGCTAATTATGGTGATTATTGAGACCGTCGTGGTAATTAAAGTTATTAGCACGGACGTGAATGGATTTTGTATATGGGTTTGAGGAATGGTTCGTGTTTTTATTTGATAAATGAATGGAGGATTGAAAGTGACACGATTCAATTGTTTGCGATTATTGGTCATCCATTGTGCAAAGGTGCGAAATTGATCGTAATAGCTTGGATTCTTTTAAAATAAACACATGACCTAAAAAATATAAATATTAATATCAAATAGTTGAAATCATTTTAATTTACTTTTATAGAATATTGTCCAAAAGATATTTGCAAAACTCAAAATAATAAACATGTTTTTAGTTAATTGCAAATTTTATTATTTATTTTCTAACACATATAAGTATTTATATATTTTCATCACAAAAATCAATTACAAGCGTTCATAATAGAATAAAACTGGGAAGAATACGAACACGCCAATAGATAAACACATAACTGCGCGCGCTGTTAAAATAAATTAAATAACTCGTGACAGAGCTATTAACTAAGAGAAACTCAAGCATTAATGGAAGCGTAAACGTGTCCGATCCTCTATCCCCAGCATCTTCGGCATTAATTTTAGAAATTACCTCATCACCATCCTTTTTAATCAACCTGTACGTACACGCTTCTTCTTCTCCTCATACAAACACACTCACGTAAATTCAGCGCGGCGCGGCAAAAACTCTCCTCGGCGAACAATCGCCTGCGTGTCGAGGAGAATCGAGAGCGCGCGCTGGTAAGTATAACGAGCAGAAAAGGATCGCCGCGCGGAAAGGAGAGGAACATAAGTCGGAAGAAGGAGGATAGAGAATGGAAAGGGAAACAAACATACACACGGCAAAAAAACGCGCATCATATATGTACGCGCGTAGGTAACTGAATTACTCGGCGTTCCAATCCAATTATTTAATGCCGCTGCATCGAGGTTCTTTATTGCACGTGTGTAAGTACGGGAATAATTAAGGAAAAAGGTACGAGATCGTGCGCGCATTGATGTAGGCTGGCGCGTATAAGGGGAATAAAGTCGCGCTCATTTGCATTTTGATTGCTACAAATTGTAACGGGGGACGAGAGAGAGAGCGCGCGTATACAATGCAAATAGATAGACGGGATTATTACGCTGCATGCGACCGATTGCTTGGCTCGTGCGTTTGGTCGGAATTGTCACATAAGTAACGTTATAGTTGCTTTTTCGTAATTAGCGCGAGCTCGCGGAGTTACATTGTTTTAGTTTTTTTGGGGTATCGGCGCGGTGATAATTTAGCGCCTGGTGACAGCGCGGTCGCCGATGCTGAATGCTATTATAGACAAGCTTGGGCACTTTTTCAATCTATTCTATATATATGTATGTATATACTTGGTATCAACGCTTTTTTTGTTGTAACGATATTACAGCTATTTTCTATAATAAATTATTCTGTGCGAGTTGTTTCTCGCATTTAAAATTGCTAAACACACGTCTCTGGTAGTATTAAACCTACCTACAAAAACAGTTACATATTATATTACCGAAGTTGCGTGACCACCATTCCGCGTACGATGGTTACTCCGAGCTTGACGATATTGTGCCACTTACCTGAAATATAAAAAAGAAAACAAAGTTTCAGTAGAGAGAATTTTCAGACGAAAAAAAAGCTTTATATAATACAATATAATATATGAATGTCTGTTTATATTTTCAGATTGTTATTAGCGGGATACAACGATAAAGACCCTAATAAAGTCTTCGCCGCAGCCACTCGATTATAAGAACAGGTATGCATAATTTAATAATCCGAAGAATCCATCTAATTTCAATCCTTATATTCCCTCTACATTCCGCGACACTATACAGCCCATTATGTATCCCTGGCGAAGGCTCTTCCCAAAAACGCATCGTCACGACCAACCTCCGTTACAACCGCACTCTCTACACCTTATACCATCGCCAAAAAACGCACAAAAACCCGCGAAGATATTCCGAACGCGTCGCCGCCGCCGCCTCATCCAATCGAAAACACACATAACCCGCAGCACGTTTATTATATATATATAAAGTATGCTATACACGCGGCGTGCGCGTATATACTTTCGTCCCGCGCGAGATACCGCGATTTTTCCGGCGCACGCCGCGCGGCTAACGGTAATAATTTCGCTGTCTTATACCTATATACCTCCGCGCTGTTGAAAAAGAGCTGCAGCGAAGCCACGAAGAGAGGACGATATATAAGCGAGTATAGGAGAGCAGCGAAAGAAACGTGAGCGTGAGCTACTTTCGCGCGATTTTCACGCCTCGGCTATGAATGGAGCGCGCGCGAATCGAATTGGAACGAGCTGCTGCTGCTGCATCTTACGCGGTATATAAGGTTTAGCGTCGAGTGTGGCAGTGTGTGTGTGTGTATGAG
>UXGD01005967.1:0-13378 GCA_900474315.1 Torymus auratus
ATATATATATATATATATATTACATATGTCAAAATCGAAAAGATGTCATTATTTTATGATATTTTTAGTCATATGTGATTTCACAATCAGTAATAATAGTAATAACAGATTATGGATTCTACATAATTTATATCATACATACATATTTTCATTATGATATATTTTTAAGGTTTTGAGATGCAATATATTTTCAAAAGTTACGGTTTTATGAATGACTCAATATAACTGACATAGCTATAAGTACCATTTTTTTAAATTCTATAGAGAAATTTATTTTTATTTAATCTTGAATGAAAATCGTTATACCAGTAGTTAAAGTTGAGTTAAAATATATTTTAGAGTATTTTACTTTTGCTATTTTCAGAAAATCAATGTATCTCTGATTTGCAGTGTTATCTTTGTATAACACAACGGAACCCATTCATCATGACAGGCTTATATATAGCATTTTAAAGAGTATAAGAATTGCCAATGTAAAAAAACCATACTGTCATCTATAATAAACTCCTTTATTCTTTTCAATATTATTTAACATATTTTGGGATTCCGAACTAAATGACGGTTCGACATGGCGCTATCGACCTCAAGCGCGAAAGCCACTACGATTTTGCAACTACGTAGGTATTGAAGATTCGGAAATACATCCACGAGCATGTGTATAATCCACGAACTGCATTGCCTCTCGCTCCGTTTTTCCGTCGTTCGCGTGGCCTCCAGCACAATTAATCGCGCGCCGGTGAAAACCGCACTTCGCGGGTTGCTCTCGCTGCTCGTGCTACGCGGCAGCATATATATTTCAGTCCCGTCTAAAAATACCTTCGATTTTCGGCCTCTCTTGCGCACACGCGTGCTCCTTTTCTCTTTCACTTCCCTTTCAAGCCGATCTTCGGGCTAATAGTGTATACGGTATGGCTTATCTCGAGGTTACCACGCGCCAAGCGCTGCGTGTTATATATATATATATTCCTTCTATTGCGCACATATATACGAGAGTCTGCGATAGTCCACGATGATTTTGCCTCGTGTTTACACGCACGCGCTGCCGCACGTGAACATCGTTTTGGGACTTTACAAGAAGCGTGGAGAGCTTAGCGGGGTCAAGGGGGTACATGAAGACTGATGAGATAAATGAAATGTTCGAGCGGTAGGTTGGCCCAGAATTATTTTACGAAACGTCGTCTTTACTATTTTATAAAAGTTACAGAAACAATTCTTTAAATTTCATGGTAATCTTCAAGATTTTTTGGGCAACGAACTCAGTTTGAAGATAGAAAAAAGCTATATCTCTGCCCAGGAGGATTGGTTGATTTTTAATCTTGTTATCGTGAGACAACGGAAACTCTACTTTTTTTCTAAAGTTGAAAAAGTTACACACACACTCACACACACATATACTTACATACATACAGAAATTCTTTTAAATAGTATATTTTCACTCCAAATGACTCAAAACGTCTTTCTAACATGTTATTTTAAAAACTTTTTTTTCAGCGTCACAAAGCTTCCTCTGTGAGGAAGCAAAATAGGTAATGATTGATCTTTAAATTAAAATGAAAATGATTAAATATACCGATTATTTGTACAGTTGAAAAATATTTTCTGTTAAAAGTAAAATTTAAAATGTGAATATATAACTTCAAATGCACGCATCTGTTACTAGATAATGCTATGCGAATACGGTTGTTATATTACTATGTACCATTTACTCTGTACTACCTAACTGTTTACAATAAAACATAAGAGGTAGTAGTAGGTCAGCAATTAATTCACACTTTATTCCAAGAAATATAATTTTTGTAAATATTATAATAAGAATAATATTTTTATAAAAAGTACGTGATTATTGACCCTGGTAGAAACGGGGGAACTGTTTGTCAATTTTTAAATTAAAAACGTCACAACATGATTATGTTACGACTGTCGACCAAATATTTATGTGAGAATTATTTCTGAAAATATTACATTATAGATGCTTTAAGGTTTAATAACAGTTTTAAATAGTTTTAATTAAATTTTGATATTCATTTTAAGTAGGAATGCCTCCATTTAATTAATATGCTAACCAACAAAGTTTGGTTATTTTCTACCGGGGTATGACACATATAAACATGCGGCCCAGATATTCATATAGATCTATAGATTATATAAAGTCAATAAGTGGCATATGTTCGTGTCGGTCAAATATCGATCATCAACCCCCCCCCCTCTCCCTCTTTTCCAGAATGCAAGATGGATTGATTGTTGTTTTCTATATTTTAGGATTTTGATCGTACGCAATCCTATACAAAAAAGAGATGGACTTGAGATTGTCACCTCTAATGATTGTGATTGATCGATTTGAAATGGAACATGTAAAATTTGATTGGCTCACGATACGGCGCGCGAAGCGCGCATTGACACTACTAGTGGAATAAAAGAGAAACGTACAAAATGAAAATAAAAGCATCTGTCTATATATAAGTCATATTCAAGTACATTAAATAATAATATACAATGAAGATATACTTTAACATTTTAGTACCGCAGAAAGTCGATTTCTGATGTACCTAAAAATGAATGTCAGTGCTCAGAATTCAACAAGTGGGCCCCTTTTCTTGAGATATGGATAAACTAAAATGTTGTCCTCTAGGTGTAGACTGACACTTTGCAAGTATTTATGATAAGAAACCGAACGAAAAAAAGCTTCCTCTAGGAGGAAGCCAACATTTATCAAAGTAGGCAGGAAAAGCTAAGATTCAAGCTTTGTTTTGTTTGGAAATATTAATTTCTTAAAAAAATACAAGCAATCAAAGATAGTAGTTTAACAGGTTCAGTATACGGATAATGCAAATGCGAAAAAATACAGAAGTTAAAGAATAAAAAGGAATCGATAATATTTTCAGTTTTATTTATTCCTAATGATATTTATTACTATGTCTGATATGAAAAACGCTATGGAACAAAGTTATAAACATTTTTTTTCCAGCAATCTAAGGTATTGAAAATTCTGTGAGACTATTTGGATCATGTCGTATTGAACCTGTTACAGAGAAGGTAAGTTCTTTAATTGCTTGTAGTTTGCTAAGAAATTAATATTTTTTAATAAAACAAAGCTTCAATTTTAGCTTTTTCTGTCTTTTATAATCTTTTCGCTTGTTTTCGTAATATCATAAATATTTGCAAAGTGACAGTCAATAGAAGAGACACCATTTTTTAAGGAAATAGAGCAAATTTGAGATTAGATTGCCCATATCCCAAGAAAAAGGGTCCATTTGTCGGAATTGTGAGCAGTGGGCTTTATTTTTAGATACCAGAAATTGACTTTCAAAGCCACGTTAAAATACGTTTCCCAGAGGGTGTGCATTCCCCTTGTTAGTTCAGGTTATCTTTTGAATACAAACTCAACTTTATATAACTATACTCATAAAAAGCATTAGATGTTTAATTTATCAAAAATGGAGGATAAGAGTTACCCTTTTCAAGTTCTTTTTAATCATCTAGTTTCACAAAGAAAAGTAATATAGTTTCGAACAAACAGTCATAAAACAAACAAGATTCTCAAGATTAAAAGTTTTCTTTTGTTCTTCATTAATAAGCTTTGATTGGCAAAAGTTATCACGTTTCAGTCAACATTATCCATTAAACTTAAGCCTGGATTATTCTTCATTCTTTTACATTTTTTGGTCTTCCGGGGAGAAGAGAAAGATATATAAGTTTGAAAGAAAGATATTTCATAAAGGTATTTCAGTAAGAAAAAACTCGTTGCCAATTCATTGGCTCTTAGCTTCCTGAAACTTAATGTTCTACTTCAGTTTGTTATGATCGAACGATCATTGATCTGTCGATTATTTTATTCGGGTTATTGAGGCAATCTTTAATTTCCTGGCGTAATAGTTTATGATATGCATTCGCATGAAATCTATTCAATTTAGTGCGGTACTCTTTTGTGTACTGCAACCTTTGTGATGTTAAAATTTAAATAAATTATTTTCATACTTTTTCAGGAAATCATAAGAGAAATATAGTTAATATGACTTGTCAAATTATTATATATGTCAAAATCTAAATGATATAACTATTTTACGGACTTATCAGTCATATGAGATCTCAGGCGAGATCTCGCCTCCGATTTTTTAGTATCATACATGATTTATATTAGGAATACAATCGATATATTATATGATTATTATTTTTATTTTTTTAAGTGCATGTAAACAATATTTATATTGCCACAAAGCTTTCTTTAGGAGGAAGGAATAAATTTCTTTTGATTATTAATAATTAAATACAAATAAAAAGAAATTGATAAACTCCCAATTCTAACTATTAAACAAAATTTAATGAATCAGTATATTTTCAAAGAAGGTCCATTTTTATGAAAATATGTTACAATTACTGACTCTTCACATACTATGATTTAAAATTGCATTATCAAGCATTATATTTTTCTAGTGGCTTGTTTACGATGATTCTGTTTTCTAATGAAAAGAATCTCTATCACGACAACTATTATGATTGACACAAAAAAGTTTTCATTGTAATAATAAAATTTTTAAACTTTTAAAATAAATCGATTTCCATATAAATTTTCCGATGCGAATTAAGGTTGCATTCGCTATACACGAATCAAGTCGCAAGTAATTATTAGCAAAGATTATCAATAATTAATTATCGAACCTTACTTATTACTTTTTATTTAATAAATTCATGAAAATGTATTTTTAATATTCAATGAAAATGCATTTGACAAGTAGTTTAAGTCCTCAAAACCGAAAATTGGACTAAAATTTCTTAAGTCTTACGGTTTTCAAAGATCATATTTCTTAATATGTTTTTAATTTCATTCACAATAGTGCCGCATCTTATACTTTTATCAGACTCTAATTTGTCTTAAATTGTTCAGAGAGGAACTGCTAATACATCGCGGCACTTTGAAATGAAAAATTTGCTTTGATTAATTACCAAACTTATAGATTTTCCAAAAAAGTGCTCACTTTCTAAGTTGACTGTACTTCTGAAAATGTTTCATTATTTGAAATAGAACATATATATTATATTCTTGAGTTCTGTGATCTGTTAGCAATTCTTCTTTGAACAATATAAAACCAAAAATATAAGAATCGAATAAAATTTGAAGATCAGACACTATTTTAAACGAAATGAAAAATATATTAAGACGCATGATTTTTTTTAAATCCTCCAAAAATTTTCGTTCGATTTTCGCTATTGCGGGCTTAGTTTGGTATACTTTCATAAAAGCTGTCAAACTGAAAATAAGAAAAAAAGCGTTATATAGCCAATAAAATCTTGAAAAAAAAAACTAAATCAACGTCTGCTGAACTTACGTATATCTAGAGAGAGAAAAAACACATAAACACACAGCAACACCAAAAAACTACCATATATGTATACTACTGAAAGCCTTGGCAACAATGACAACACGCACTGTAGCGTTTCACCCTCGTAATCCCCTCTCGAGATCCTTGCTCAATGTCACACGGGGAGAGACAGTCGTATATATATATACACGCGCGTCTGTCGTGATTAGTTGGCGCGCACGCGAGCCGAAGGGTGACTACGGCGGAGTCTCGGAAAATCCGAACGAGAAGCTGCTCTGCCACCGCCGCTGGTGCCTGCCGCTCGCGCACGTGACGCCGCAGCCGCCGTCGCCGCCGCTGCGCCGACGCACATGGAAACGCTCTCAAGCTCACTCGACTTGCGTATATTCGTGTACATTATTGCCCTCGCGCTGGCAAGCACACGGAGAGCGCTATCGGCTCTCCCGCAGGCACGCGTCGCGCGCTGGCGCAGATATAAGCGCGCGTGCGGATGGGCTCTGCGGGGTTGACACACGACGTTACTGCTCCAGATGGATTGGACCCGCCGGTGGATATCCGCCGGTGCTATATGTCTATAGCCGAATTCCCTAGCGCCCGAGTGTCGCTGCTTGTGTCTTATATATGTGTACCCTATATCGGGTGCGGAATACTCGTCGCTAAAACGAAGGCACTTTTATTTTATCTCTTTTTTGCTTGCTTTCGCCGATTCAGAGACATCGAAAAGGATATTTCTCATTTTCTTCTCTTTCACTTATACGTAGTATGTAATAAATCCTATTCAACTTTAACGAATAGAAATGAGGATTATAATAAATAGAAATGGGAATTATAATAAATGGAAAATGGTGATAAAAAGTAGTCGTTTCTGTTTCAACATTAAAATTAATTTAATCCATTTATAGTTACTTCAATTTGTAGACAACTCTTTTATCATATTAAAATTATATTAAAATTATGATAAATAATCGTATTTTAAATAACAAAATATTTGAAGCTTGAACTAACTCATTTATAAAAAATTTTAAAATACAGAAAATAAAATACTTTATTTTACAAATTATTAAATTTCCTGTAGATTTACAATCTTCATTAATATGATTTGTTAAGAAGGGATAGTTAATTAAAAATTTAACGTCGCTTCGGCTTTAAAGTATTCAGTATATTCAACTTTAATTTGACGCTGCGTTCAATTTCGCTCCGGTCTACCCTCCATGGAAACAGCGCCATTTCGTCGAGTAGAATAGCCTAGTGGAAAAATTCTTCGGAGAAAATGTTTTTTTAACACTATAATTCATACAAATTTTATACGCGAAACGAATTTTAATATTCGTAGAATATTTTATGATATTTCAATCAATAAAGCAAGTTGAGATCTTATTTCGATTTCTAACTTTTGAAATAAATTTTGTTATATTTTTTTAAACACCAGTATATATATAATTTAAGATAATATGCGAAAATAAGCTTCTTTATTAGAAAAGTTGTCATTATTACTACTAATACTTTTTCATTAAATTTGTGTTTGTGACTAAAAAAATATAGATTTATGTAACAGTCCAATCATTCTAATGTTATATAATACTTGTATAGCGATTCTCTCCAAGAAAATCAACTAGCTCGTAAGTAGCTGCCTATGCTTTAAACTTGTAGCTACAGTCGTTAGTCGCAAATGAGGTCTCCTCTAAAGCACATACATAAACTGGTTAAGAACCCATTAAGTTAAACTTATATGTATATTACGTACGTATATACTACATTCCGGATACAAACGATACGTGTAAACGATGTATGTGGAAACGATCTTAAATGATTATAAATTAATTTATGCAGGGATCAATAAACCTTTTTCATTATTAAATTTGGAAAGAATAAAGGTCAAAGGATGCTGCAGCACCTTGCTAGGCGAGTTATTGTACAGCCACAATTACGTTTTTATTTGTTACTAATAGATGACCCTATATATTAGCATCACTGAGATAAGTCTCAAGTGCACGAAAAATCACCTCCGAGCAGTAGCGTAAGTACGCGATAATAGATTCCGCAATATCTCGAAATATTTTTTCCTGTCAGTTTCGCAGATAAGCATTATTATTATTATTCTGTCCTTTCTTTAAATTCTTTAATTTTTATTTATAACATTAAATTAACTTATTTCTATTCTTTCTTCAATTTTAAACCATCGTACGAGACGTATATAGATATATACAGTACATAGTTTATTTTTGTAACGAACGCCCAAAATATTACTTGAAAATCTTTATTAGAGTTTTCTTACAAAATATGAACGGTACTTATCATGAAAAAGTAGCAGAGTGGTCCAGAGTGAAGTACCAAATTAATAATATATAAGTATGGCATCTTCTATGTAAGTATAATATTACAATGAGTTAATAATGTAAGGAAATAAATTTATGGTCTTCTTTGGAAGCAATAAGCAATAAAAAATTACTCTAAAATTAAAAATACATTTCGAAATTTCTACTTATAACAAAAATTTCCTCAGCTAGTTCATGATTAAATGATTACATAATTCCATATTCTTTTCAGTAACAATATTACTTTGGTTCTTTGGTTCAGTCAACTAATTTATGTTAATAACTTTTCATGATTAATCTTCTAACCAATAACTTTTGCTCTTCTTATTAAGTTCTTTTTACTATCCTGACATTTTTATAGATAAATTAACATTTTCTCAGTAATTTTTGATATACAATGTTTTAAAATAGCTTTAGTGCTTATCCTCTTCATACTCTGTGTGGGAAAATCCAGGAAAATCCTTCAAATATTGAATGAATGATGTCCAATTTTTAAACAAGCACAGAATGGCGGGGAGATAAATCTGTTGTTTCAATAGAATGAAATTAAAATCTTATTATTATGATGGTTAAATTAAAATCTGCTTGTGGAATTTTACCTTTATCTTTTAGTATACCATTTGAGGTGATCCAAAACATAATTTTTTAATAAAAGTACTAATACCTGATTCTGCTGTTTGATCTTTTTAACATGCCAAAAATAGAAATTTCGACAATAATTATGTGGTGCCAAGGAAGAAGGGAACAAGTCACTTGGTAAAGTTTTCGAGACATTACGATTTAAATGCTAAAGCTTAAAAGCAACTGCCAACATTTTCCCTTTTTCAATTATGTTATAACTGCAGAATAACGAATTTTGTTACCAAAAAGACTTGAAAAAATGGCGTATTGGACCTCAAAAAAGTGAGAAGTGCCCTTAACTCGATTTTTATAAAACTTGAACTTATTCCGTTCTTTATTGGCACTACAGAATTCATCTCGTATGGATAAAATGTAGTTAATGTGGTTTTTACTTTCGTTAAATGGATCTACAATAAAACTCACAACATTTTAACAAAATTTTTCAAGGATGTATCTGTTTTAATTGTTGTGAATGATACCCAATTGAAAATTTGTCCAAAAGTATATTTCATTACCTCTATTCTAAGTTGTATTTACATTTAATCCCGATCATTGGGCTTTCCATACATACTCTCTATTGCAACGCAAATAATCAAAGCGTTTGCGGCTCTCGAACGCGGAAAATTCCACGATTTTGCGGCTTAAACAGAGCCTCGAATTTCATTGCCAAATCTAATTAAGCCGCCATTATCACGGAAAGTAAAACGAGCCCATAGAGCATCCGCACAATGTCACGCTCCATTTGCGCGCCATACGACCCGATAAACAAAACGAGCGTCTGCGTATATCCCGCGGCTCATCCCCTCGCGATCCTCCGTACAAGCTTATATAATTACAACACGATGATGCGCGCATATATAACGCGTCCGTAATCCCGCGCATTGTTCAATTAAACGCGTCGGGTTATATATCCCGCACACAAGCGTTCTTTGTGCTCGCAAGACGAAAGCTCTTGTGCTTATCCGAGCCTCCGAGTCGCTCTGGGGCTCTCTGTGTGCAGACTGCACACACCTATACAGGCATATATATACGGCGGCGAGCGCGAGAGAGCAACAGGAAACGAGCACTTGTAAAGCGCGCAGAGTGCAGCATATAGCGCGTGCGGGCACTTCGCGCGGGCGTATTGTGTGCTGCACGTTCTCTTTTCATTTGGAGTCGGGCGAAGCGACGGCAACGACGACGGTAACGACGCCACGCCTCTTTTTTCCTCGTTATTTCGCTGGGGTGTGGTCGATAATGGAAATTAATTCGGTTCGACAGGACGGACATATTGGCACCGGCGAGGGACACGCGCCGCGGCGCGCCACTGAATCCCCTTCGCACGTGCGGGCGATTTTCGTCGGTGAATTGCTGCGCACGACGCCGCGAGGATTTGACGCACGCGTGCAGTACGTTGTGTATATGTGTGTGTGTGTGTCGGTGTATGTATATATACATATAAAGTATTAGTGGCAGCGCTGACTTGTCGTCTTTCCATCGGTTCGCGAGGAAAAACGTGGGTGAAAGATGTTTTGCTGGAGCGCATAGCTCGCAGAGGCAATTTTCCGAGATTTTCGTCGTGCGCCTCAATTGATTGGGCGAATTAATTCGCCACGACGGCGCGCTTTATTGGCTTTTTTGTAAGATGGTAATCTCGGGTGAGGCCGTGGCCCGTATTCCCAGAGTAAACAGATTTTAATGCGGTCGAGCTTTTCTCGGAACACTGCCTGTGAAAAGAAATCGTGTGCGCGCTTGCGCGTTTTAATTTGAACGTATTTACAAAAGTTAAGGTCGCTGCGTCCTCTGCATAAGAGTAAATTTGGTCTTATTAATAATTCAATTTCCGATGTCTTCCGTATACAACGGTAAATAATGTCAAACAAGTGCCTTGATGAGCTGTCAAATGGCCTATCCAAACAATTTCTGAAAGCACATCTGTTATTTTACATATGTATTATGTACGGAATAAGCTGCTACGTGTTTATGAATATCGGACGAAGATTATGGATAAATCAGAGGATTAATTTGTTACATACACAAATTACAAAATATACAATTTGAGAATTAAGGCAACTCTTTCGATAGACGAATTCAGAGCTTTTTATAATTTGTAAAGCCCGCGTTAATTTATTATGTATACTTTGTGCGTTTATTAATTGTGAAGTATTAGAGTACCCTAGGCAACCCTAAAATTTAGATATTTAGTTTTGTGGTTTTATTTTAACGGAATTTTTATATCAAGCTATATCAAATATATCTTTAGGGTAGGCTATACTCAATTACAAACCTCTGTAATAGATTTTTTTCAGCTTGAATATTAGAGAAACAATATACATACAATAAATTCGAAAAATCAAAAAAATAACAAAAAGTTAAGTTGGGTGACAAGCGCTGTTTTTTTTAATAATATAATGATTTGAAATAAAATTCTATCCTGATTACAGTATTTATCGACAACTCCTGTGAAAACTAACTTGTTTCGTTGCTTTCTCACGAAGCATAGCATGGTTCGTCAAACTGCAACGAAAACTAGAATTATTCACGAGTTTGCGTCGAATACTAGTACGATTCACGGGATCGTGACGAAAACTAGCATGCAGCGATTCGCAAGGTTGCGTCGAACACAAACGCGATTTGCGAATTTCCGACTAAAACTAACGCGGTTCGCAAGCTTGCCACGAAAACTAATACTATCCGCGGTGACCACGCCAGTTTTCGAATGCCAATCAATAATTAATCTTTTCGCCTAACTCACAAGCCCAACATGAAAAATTTCGAAAGTAGTGTACAGAAACCCACGATTTCCTTCGTTATCAACGCAATCTTTATATTTCACAATAAAAACTTTGAAAAAAAAAAAAAAAATAGTGTCGGTATAGTAGATGTCCTTCTAAGTATTGTTAACTTTTATGTAGGTAATTATTATTTTATGTATATCTAAAAATCCATTAAAATATAGAAAATATGTATGAATTATTCTAAACCTCAAAAACCGCAAATATTAAGAAAAGAAAACAAATTGTTTACGTTTTTGCGAAACGTATTATACATATAGTTTTCCCTGCAAACACTGGAACGCCTTAGTCTTTACCATAATCTAGTGAATCGTGCTAATAGTTTTCGACGAAAACCAAGAATACCTACTAGGCTTCACCATACAAACGTTAAAACAAGCTAGTTTTCATCGGAATCTGAATCGTTTTCGTTTTCATAGGGAACGTCGATACAGATGTATGTAGTAGCTAGTAGTGTGCTACTTACAAAGTTTAAAGCAATTTAAAGATTTTTTTATTTTATATTAAATATTATTGTGATATTTATTTTTGTTAATTAAAATTCTTCACGTATTATTTATTGTTTAATTTTTACAATTATTATTTTACTTTTTAGTAAAAGGCTGCATTTCGGTTTATAAAGAAGTTATTTAGATTAACATATTGTTGAAATACATGTATAGGGGAGAGTTGAACAATGTTTGCACTCAATGCATTTTCGGTCATAGTTTTTGATGTTCTGGATTAAAATTAAAACACAAAAGAAAAGGTTATTATCTTTGGAAGGCTCCCTATAAAGAGGTGATTAGGTTTTTTCAATTATTATAATCATAAGAAGTTACTTGAACAAATAAAAAAGTTGGGTTTTCACAATCTTCAAAAAGTGTTCCCCAGCTCTGGACTTTAATTTTTCACGAAATTTCGAATTCAAATAATCCTTAATACACAGTAACGAATATCAAATGTTTTAAAAATACGCTACCCAACATCCAAAATACTTATTACAACATTTTTTTTCTTATTATAATTTTAACCAAAAATTAAAAAAAAAGGTAAAATTACGTTATTTACGGTATATACATATATTTGATAGACATAATAAAATTTGAATATTAATTTACTTTTACATAAATAAAGGAAAGTAAGATTTATTTTAGTATGCATCAACACTCAACATATGTCTATAAATGTATAATTCACGGCCAGTACAACTATTAGGCACTAGTAAACTCATCAATACAAAGGAAAGAGGAAATTATTTCATTTTGAATGATACTCAGCAATCAATAAGAAGTTTTATCAATCTGGAGACATTTTTATTTACTTCTGAATGTTTAAAGAAGTAGAAATTATTAAAAAAATGTGTAACAGCAGCTTAAGGCAATGGCTGTTAGTGCAGTGCAACTTTCCGCTATACCTATGCATACCCGCTGCACATAAGCTTCATTTTATAATAAAAAAAACGCGAACAACAGTACTTGTGTTACAAAAAATATGATGTGCACCAAGTGCTAAGTGGGCTTTTTGACCTTGTGTGGTTGCAGTACTCGCAGAACGCACTCGCCATCGTCTCGTACTGCAAACTCCACACTCGGTCTAAAAAAGCCCACTTTACACGCTTGGCACACAATATACTATTAAAACTGTTGTTGTAGAAATCAATCGATTTTTTGCTACTCCACAGAATTAGTTTTTTGATTGCCTGCTCTCTAAATTTGAATCACTGCACATTATATGCACTGATACCAAATCAGTGGTATACTTATAACTGTCGATCAGTGAATATTCACTTATTGTCAGTGGATTTTTACTGATTATCATAGTTATAAGTACACCATTGATTCGATTCTAATGCATGCACTGATTTTTTGTTACGTAAATATTTAAATAAATAAACTATTCTGATATAGCACAGACAAGATATATTCTACATTTATAAGGTTTCCTTACATTATCTTTAAAATGTTACACATGTATTGTGTATACTGTCATCATATTGGGAGGGTGCATGACAGATTGTATACACAAAAATGGCGCTGCCCTATGGAGAAAAGACGCAATTTTCTGCACAACACTGCATGCGACTCTTATGGACATGCAATTAAAATTAAAGTTTGTCTGCTAATGAATTTAAGAATATTTTCATATCTTTTTATAATAAATAAAAAATAACAATGTAAAAAAAAATTTTGAGATTTCATAAGTATTCTAGAAACTTGTAAAAAATTATTTTCGTTATATGCCCATAAGAGTCGCGTGGAGTGTTGGGCAGAAAATTGCGTCTTTTCTCCGCAGGGCGGCGCAATTTGAAAGTGAAATGACATATACTATACCCATCTGCACCCGGCGAATACGGTATACGATATATATG
>UXGD01005968.1:0-13372 GCA_900474315.1 Torymus auratus
ATCCTAACGTGCAGTGCCAAAAAACTGATGTCGTATCCCATTGCCCAAACCACTTTTTTTTTGTGGGCCTGTGTAACTGTTCGATGTCGCGTTATTATTTTCTTTTGTTGTAGAAAAATTATTACTGGCATAAATAACTTTTTGTTTAAGTACTATGGTCATTACCAAAAAAAAAAAGATTGGAATTTTAAATCCAACTAAATTATTTCAGTTATTACCTTATATATTATATGAACGTTAGGTGCGCAGCCAAAAAGATTGAAGACAAATTTCGATGAATTTTGAAGAAGACACATTATGAAAAAGTACCCCCACAATTTTAAGTATCTCTGAAGATAATTGCGCTTAGAATCGTGTATGCTGCCAGAAAATTCATCAAAAATTGTATTTGAGCTTTCTGGTAAAATATATATAGAATTACCTGAATTAAGTATATCATTCGTATACAGATAGACAGATTTTCTCTTGGGTAGAAAATTCTTGACATATATTTTTTCATCTAATTAAGAACTTATTATATGAATAAACAGCAACTTGCTCCACAATAAAAAGAAAATCGAAACCTAAAATTTTGCAATATACGTCTTAAAATTTCTTGAAAAAAAAGACACGAATAATTTATGTAAACTTCCTTCTCTATATAAAAAAAATCCGAGCGTGAGTTAGTGGAATATTACAGCCGCGTCATCGTCGACTAAACGTACATGTAATAATTCGCCACACCGCCCAACCACATCTATAATACAAATGAACAGCAAAAAGGGCACGTTACAGGCGCACACCACTGGCGCGGCAGGCACGAGGTAGCGCACCGATGGCCGAAGAGTCTGCAGCGCGGCAGCAGACCTCCTCCTCGGCCCAGATGATGGCTGCGACAGCCGAGGACGTCGACTGCGACGACGACGAGGACGAGGATTCCGAGTCCATCTCCGAGGAGGACAGCGACGAGGACGACAGCGAGGAACTAGAGGAGGAGGAGGGGGACGACGACAACAGCGAAGAGGAATCATCCGAAGAGGATGGAGTGGAGGTGGTCGCGAACCTTGACAACGACGCCGTGCACTGGCAGCCCCGACCTAGGAACGACGACGACGACGATCGTTCTTCCACGGTAAGTGCGGGAAGGGCGTGCTGACGGCACAAAGCGAAAACCCTTATTCGGCTGGATGCGAGATTGCCAATTAGAGCTCGAAAGAGAGAGAAAGAGTGGCAGGGGAGCAGCTTTGTGCATTTCAAAAAGGGGGAGATTTAGTAAAGTTCGTGGACCTGGATTGGTATGCGTGATGGCTGTATGCGTGAATACTGCGCTGGGTTTTTCACGATGAATTTATTTTTTAGAGCCGCGGGGGCGATTGATTTTTGACCTAGTTTATTGGAAAACAATAAGGTTGTAGAATGGATCTCGACAATAGCTTTGATTTGTTCGCAGAAACGCACGATAGATGCTTTGCATAAATGAAATTGAGAATTCGTATAAAAAGCCGGAGCTTTTATTTAAAGTATACCTTTGTATATCATAAAGGAGTCGTTAAACAATTTTTTTAAAGATTTTTATTTATTTTCTTTTAATTGAATATTACTTTTTAGGTATAAGCTTCCATCCTTTTTGCGTGAAGCTCTAAAGATTAGAAGTAGTTTTTTATATTCTCCGATGTTTCTCATAGTCACGTGTTTAGGATTTCTTCTTACAGAAGCATTTATCTGCTTTAGAGCTAAATAGGCATTGAAAAACATATCTCATTACTTTTTGTTAACAGTCTGACAGCGAAGAATACGACGATGACTCTGGACATTATCAATCGTTTTGGAAGAGCGACTGGAGCGAAGAGTCTATTCGAAAAGCTCAAGGTAAGTACATAGCGTTATACTTTCGTTCTTTCTCCAAAATTGAAATCAGTAATAATCAATACCGCATCTTATTCACTTATTAATTAAAAATACTGCACACAAATTATCTATATAATACCTACTATATTTTGATACTTTTTTCAAACAAAACGTTTTCATTAGACATAAAAATCAACTAACGACCATCGCAACATCTACATTATATTATTACAAATATCCACGACTCATAAACACAACTGTCAAAAACTCGCGAACAGTGAGCAAAAACGCCTCGTTGCTACACATCATACGCACCTCCTCACACCCGCATCTGATCCAGTCTCACGCGCGCCCCTTCAAATCAAACACCGCGCGCGTGTACACGTACCCTCGCTTCAACCCCCCTCATTTCGCATGTAAATCAATTCTCTCTACCCATCCCAACGCTATATACGTCAATCTACATCACAATTCTCTCTATCGCCCTATACGTACGTGTGTCGCAACACAACAACATCACAGCGAGGCTGATGTTGAAGTACATGGACCGTACGGCGGACCCCTGCCAGGACTTTTATCAATACGCCTGCGGCAACTGGGAACGTTACAATCGCATCCCCAAGGACAAGGCAGGCTACGATACCTTCGAGACGCTGCGCGAGTCCCTCGACTGGGTGCTGAAGCAGCTGCTCGAGGAACCGCCTCGCGATGGTGTCGACACGTACGCCGACAGCGCTATACTCAAGGCGAAGAATCATTTTAGAAGCTGCATGAATCACGGTGAGCCTCGGGTTATTGAAAAATACAATAAAAGAAAAAAAGGAAAATAACGCAGAGCAAGATCTAATTTTGTCTTATGGTGCGGCCTAGAGATCTTGGAGCGGCGAATGGAGGGTCCGCTCGTCGAGTTCCTGGACGAGCTTGGCGGCTGGCCGATACTCCGGCCAAACTGGGACCCGGATGCCTTCGACTGGCAACGGCTGATCGCCGTGCTACGGCTCTACAACAACGACGTACTCATATCCGAGTGGGTTGGTCCGGATATCAAGAACAGCGACCAGTACGTCATCCAGGTACGTCCTTGTATACGTTAATTTAATCGTAAGAGAGAGGGAAAGTTTTGTTATGATTTTCGGATGGTAATTGGTTGGTAATATAGTTCGATCAAACAACGCTGGGGTTGCCGACCAAGGATTACTTTCTGCGATCGGCGAACTCGGTGTACCTGCTCGCGTACAAGAACTACCTCATCAGAATTGCTACGCTTCTTGGGGCGTCCGATGATACGGCTAAGGTCCAGGCCGATGAGCTGATTCTGTTTGAGACGCAGCTTGCAAACGTAACGTCTACCATACTTATATGTAGATCGAATATTTCACGTTACGCGTATCTATAATTGTACCGTTGGGCTGCAGATCACGTTGTCACCTAACGAGAGACATGACCTGTCGGATCTCTACCGGAAAATGACGCTGGACGAGCTGCACCTTATGATACCGCAGATTGACTGGCACCGCTACCTCACGATAGTCCTCGCGCGGCCCGTCGACTTATCCGAGTCCGTCGTACTCTATGCTACCAAGTATCTGCAGGGTCTCGTGAAGCTGATCTCGGATACGCCGCCGAGGTAGGGGACCAAAATGTATCGCTATATGTATGAGAAATTCGACAGAAATCATGAAACAATTGGGGTAAAAAAAAATAAATAAAAAATTTGCTTGCAAAAAATACCCGGTTGCGGTTTTTAAAATTAAAAAAAAATAAAGTTATTATCCGATAAAAAAAAATGGTCTGGTAGGTGTGCCAACAAAAATTGTTTCTATTGTTGTGTACCCAGTTGTTTGATGATTTTAGTAGAATAGCTCCTACATATATGTATACATACTTAAAACCACTGGAATAATAAATTATGTATATTATTATACGGTGCGTACTTTCAGAATAGTGGCCAACTACCTGCTGTGGCGATTCGTGCGCCATCGTGTGAACAACCTAGACGATCGCTTTCAGGAAGCGAAACAGGCCTTCTACTTCGTCCTCTTCGGCAGGGAGAAGTCGCCCTCGCGATGGAAGAGCTGCGTGGCGCAGGTGAACTCGAACATGGGCATGGCTGTCGGCTCGATATTCGTGCGAAAGTATTTCAACGAGATGAGCAAGAATGACGTGATTATTATTATACTACTATTATTATTATAGACACCGTTGACGATGCATTGTTATAGTTTTGAAGAAAAAGATTTTCGTTGTTATACGCGGTGCGTGTGTTTTTAGACGTTATTGATGACCCACGAGATCCAGCGCTCATTCCGCGAGCTACTGAATCAGTCGAGCTGGTTAGACTCGATAACGAAGCAGGTAGCCAGTGAAAAGGTGGAAGCGATGCAGCTGCGCATCGGATATCCGGGCTTTATACTGGATCCAAGAGAACTGGACGAGCGATACAAAGACGTAAGAGCCAATGATACGTTTGGTCGAATACTTATACATTAAAAAACATTGTTATTAGGTGTAACAGATATCCATTGTATGTCTATTATACTATTATTACGAGGGGGTTACATCTCCGGATCATGAAAAGCTAAATAAATCGATATAGTTAAAAGCGTCAGAATAATTACTAAAGGAATGGACAGAAAGTAGAAAGAAAAGTTCTAGTTTAAAATTTGTTTCTGCGAAAAATCTTAATTTTGTTAATAAATTATGCTTTATCGAAAAATGAGACATCTGTAGAGTGGATACACCTACAAATAATGCGATAAGAATATAAATTTTTTTATTGAAATTTTCGACATATTTTTAAATTTACGTAGGTAACATTTTCACTAATGAAGTTTTCTTGACGAAACACATTTCAAAACAAAACATTTTCCTCCAACTTCGTTTCTATTTTTTAGTTATGATTCTGAGACTTCAAATTTTTGAGTTTAGGTTTTCGCACCAATTCTCCCTTAATATTTCGAAAAACTCCAATTTTGTCCATTTAAAGCCCAATGTACAAAATGATCCTAAAACACGAATTCGTTTTTTGGCCTGAAGAAGAATCACATTCTAAAGTTTAAGCTCAACCCATTATTTGAAAATGTGCACTCCTTTAAGAAATCATCTACCATTCCATAATAAAATTCCACAGATTTATCAGTACAGACTACATCCACACTCTATATCCCCGCAAGCTATACCTATACACACTTACCCACTTACCCAGCCAATTTTTCACCTCTCGCGCAACCCCTCGACCCGAGTACATACTTCTCGCGAACTATAAATCACGCGACCTCGCTGTGGCGGCGTCCCGCGTAGCGCCATACCAGCAACCGTCTCGAGCGACGTGTATAACCGACGAACAGGCTGTGTGTGTGTCTGTTGAGCGTAGGTGACGATCCATCCGGAGCGCTACTTCGAGAACACCCTCGGCATACTGCGCCACTTGACGCGCAATGATCAGGCCAAGCTTGGCAGCCGCGTGAACAGGACCGCTTGGAACGCCGCGCCGGCCATCGTCAATGCTTACTACAGCCGGAATAAGAATCAGATAAGTGAGTTGGGACGATGATGCTTTTTTTATATTACAGGTGTATTTTAGTGTGGTAAAAACTGAAATGTTTTCTTTTAATTATTAAAAAAAATAATCAGTTTTATTATATTATTTATAATTGGATTTCTTCGGGATACCGATAACTTGAAAAAATTTCTAATGAATTTCGATACTCAGTTAATCAGTAGCATCATATAGGCATTAAAAAAAATTTTTCTTTTAGTGTGATCTGTGATAATCTTACCAGGAGTGTTAAAACTCTGGATCACGGATTCGGTTCAAACTTCAAGATATATTTTCGGATGTGAAAATACTTATGATGGGAGCCGCAGTATTAGATCCAAACGTTCCGAAACACTCAAGTTTTGGATATTTTTAGCTTTATTTTAAAATAATTTTGAAAAAAAAATCCGTTTCTTGAATCGGTAGTCATTCAATCTTGATATAACTCAATGTATTGCTTCCTTCCAAAGTTATGAAAGTTTGAAGTTAAGCAACGAAAATGCACCAAAATATGCATGAATTCGAACAGCGAATTAATTAATGAATTTTAATTAAAATTCGCTTTTTGAATTCATGCATATTTTGATGCATTTTTGTTGCTCAACTTCAAACTTTCGTAAATTTGGAAGAAATCCATATTTTTCAATTCTGAAAAAAGCAAATGAAAGATCGTATTCTCTTCTTGAAATAGCGTTTAAGACTGCAAGTTTAAATGATGGTTACCGTTTTAAGACTTTTTTTCCAAATAAAACTAAAAATCCATAACTAACTTGAGTTTTTTTGGAGCGTTAGGGTCTAATATTGCATCGTTCTTCACGTGTGCTTAAAAACGGACCATAAAATTTGATCCGAATCCGTGACCCGGATCCCTGACACTCTCCTGGTTAGCACTAAAGCAAACTACATATACAGAAAGTCCTCATTTTTTTTTCTTCATATCGAAATCTAGTGTTCCCGGCGGGCATCCTGCAACCGCCGTTCTACCACCGTTACTTTCCGCGCAGCCTGAACTACGGCGGAATCGGCGTGGTGATCGGCCACGAAATCACCCACGGCTTTGACGACAAGGGCCGGCTGTTTGACAAGTACGGCAACATGCACCGCTGGTGGAGTGACGAGACCATCAGCGAATTCGATCGTAGGGCCTTGTGTCTTGTCGGTGAGTAGCATGTAATTGTATTAGACAGGTTTTCCATTTATCAAACGAGCGTTTGTTTATAAGTCTGATTTGAGTGTACAGTGTATTTTGGTTTGTTTGATATTGTAGATAAAAATTAATGTTGTGGCGAGAAAGTGGAAAGCTTTCAGAGGTTTCCATAAGCTTGAATAAAAAAGAAGAAAATAAATTTCCATTAAGTTAAAAAAAAAAGTACTAGGTGTTTAATGAATTAAAATTATTACCTTGTATATAATCTAAAATAGATATATTTTAAAAGTCGTTTTCAATAAAATAACAACAAGTTAGTCTTTAAAATTTACAAAGTAAAGTATATTTTATTATTAAAAGTTTACAAAGCGTATAAGAATGGACTTTCTTCCATGGCTGGTTGTTGCAATTAAACAAACAATATAATGCTAATAACAATATTTGGCGCGACGTTACTTCATTAATACTGCCTTTTGTGACTGATCCATACCATTATTCCAGAACAATTTAGCAAGTACTACGTGAAGGAGGTGGCGATGACGATCGACGGCGTCAACACCCAGGGCGAGAACATCGCCGACAATGGCGGCATAAAGCAGGCCTTCAGAGTACGTATAATTTTACCAAAAACGAGCGCTCATCCAGCACTCCCCCACTGACACTCAACGTAAATTACAAATACGCGAATCTCTCCCACTATCTTTTTTATTAATTGTATTCGACGCGCATACATATAGGCGTACGAGAAGTGGCTGTCGCTGAACGGCGAGGCGGGCGAGCGGCTGCCAGGCGTCGAGGCGAACGGCCGTCAACTATTCTTCCTCAACTTCGCACAGGTCTGGTGCGGCTCGATGAGGCCTGAGGCCATGAGGAACAAGCTGCGCACCGCTGTCCACTCGCCGGGCAAGTACCGGGTGATCGGCACCCTCAGCAATTCCGAGGAGTTCGCCAAGGTGTTCGGCTGCCCGCGCGGCACGCCCATGAATCCCGTGAAGAAGTGTCTGGTCTGGTGATTTGATGAGGAGATCTTCTTTGTGCGCACAAAGTGTACCTTGCGTATGGGAGGATAGCGCGACGTGGTTTGTCGTGAATTTTATATAGGCTTATAGCGACAATTAAAGTGTTGAAAGATTTTTAACTGAGGTATTTCACGACGATATAATTTATATATAGGTTTTAATAAAATAAGATACTTTCATTATGACAAATTCACGATAAACCAAATCGGCGAGATATCCCACCGGACTTGATTTTCGACCAAGTGCGTCTCTCTATACACCAGACGTCGAATAATACCAAGAGCGCACACACCCCG
This sequence comes from Torymus auratus, assembly GCA_900474315.1. Taxonomy (NCBI): domain Eukaryota; kingdom Metazoa; phylum Arthropoda; class Insecta; order Hymenoptera; family Torymidae; genus Torymus; species Torymus auratus. Next base: position 7,828 of record UXGD01005968.1, read on the forward strand.
ACAGTGTTTAATAAACGTATCATTTTTTTTTTTTTTTTTTTTTATTTATTGTATCCTTCTTCTTATTAAAGCTTAACTTATACCTATATTTATATTATATATATCATATAAAACAATCACACGCGCGAGCGCACGTTCTCCTCCTCATCTACGCAGTCTTCTCCTTGGAGCTGAAGAGTTTGCGCGCCTTGTCAACGAGACCGCGCAGGAAGCTCTGCTTCTCGACGCGTTTCAGCACGAGCCGCTTCGTCGAGATGTTGTGTAGCGGGCCGAAAGCCAGAGCTACGGCCGTGCATGCCAAGCAGATGACGTTGTAAGGCATGCTGAAGTCAGGTGTCGGCAGGCTTATCAGCAGGATCTCCGTGCGCAGCTGCACCAGGTAGCCCTCACGCGTCGCGTTGAATCTACAAATGAAGGTGTATGCGTATATAGGTATTAGCGCGGTACCAGAGCGAGGTTTTTGTTGTTGCGTTTGTGGTGAACGACCGTTTCGTTGTAACGCGAATGAATAAACTTTGGATAGATTATATATAAATATATTTGGTGATAAGATTTTAATGTAGATTTCCTATTAAATTTATGTGTATGGTAATTATATATCGCTGTCAAATAGAATGTGTAAGATGCATATTACATGTAGATGTAAAGTAATTTAAAAGCGGTTGAGATTAAATAATTTTATAAATTACAATGGTCGACTTATTTTACTTTCATACTTATACTCGTAGTTTTTTTGTCTTTTTTCTGTTTTTTTCTCAGTTCATGTAACGTCGATCGTTTATATTGCGACGTTGCTTCGAAGAGAATAATAATTCGGAAGAAATAGTTAAATATGAAGAAATCACAGTGATTAGAAAAATCAAAATTCAATAACATATTAAGAAAAATTCTATAGAAAAAAAAAAAAATAAATAAAAATTATAACTTACATCGAAGTTATTGTACTGCCATCCAGTGGCAAAGCCGTATAATTTCTGGCGATTGGTAGCAGTGCAGTAATTATTGCGGGACCCATATAAAAGCCATGGTTCGCGTCAGGTGGATACTCCTGCCACTTCAAAAACATGTAATCTACGTCTACAGAGAACTTCGTTACGGAACGCGGTGGCAAGCGCAAGATAAGTTCTAAATAATAAGGCTGCTTTCTCTCCTTGCCAGGAATGTATCGTTGTGCCACTAAAAAAATATATCGTTGCATGTAGAACACTTTGTTATAAATAATTACTTCATTTACGAATAGATTTTCTTACGTGGTCGAACGTTTTTGCCGTCACGAGTTATTTTCATGGAATGTAGATACAGTGGAAGATACCATGGTACATTTTCTAATAGAACAATATCTAAAGATTGCCAATGGTTGTTATATATTTTTGTGACAAGAGATCCTTTTTCCTGTCCATATCCTGTGTTTTAACAGAAAAGAATTGTTAATTTACATTATAAGGTACCTTACATGTGAAAATTAAATGGAAAACATATTTACCAAGTATATATCTGTTTGCATACAATATAGATGGGTAATTGAGACCTGTAAATTTCTGTGAACTATGGATAGCAGCTATACTAAGTGCTCCAGCAGCTGTTTCTGATCTCACATCATATATTGCAAATTGATTTTCCTGCCCACCTCTATAGCTAAGAGTTTTTACATTTGGCTCAGGTTGCAATTTGTACGTATGAGTAGTACCATTACTAGTAAGATCAACATAAATATTGCTCAATGTTGCAAGAGGACAAGCACCTCTTAATCCTATACCAAATAACTTACGTGTAGACCAGTCCTATAATACAAAGAATTTTCAAATTGATATTTTCACATGTTTATATTAAAAGTTCTGTTGTTTTTATAATAATATTTACCTCAGTATCAAATGTTACTGTGTCATAAACTAATGAAACTGTTTGCCTTAGTTCAAGAGACGTTTTTGTGCATTCTGCATTTCTACAGACTGAACGGAAATGAATGCCTACAGAATGGTAATTAGTATTATGTATAAATGCTGAATTTAATAATGTTGCAAGTCCTCTCTGAAATGTAAGTTGTTATTACAAAATATAAATATCAATCAAGTGTTTCAAAATTCACAAAAAATTAAAACAAACCCTTGAATCACATGGTAATAGTTTCTTAAATGGTGTTAAGTTTTCTGTACATGCTGTCTCTCGAGGTAACGATGAGTATCTTAAACGATTAGATTTGGGAACTTGTGCTACAGCACTAGTAGGCCTAAAGCTAAATTCTGGTGAAAGACTATTAGAAGGATTAACAAAGTTTAATGAAGCACATAAAAGTCCAGAAAGTGCATTTGTTAAGCCTTTCCATTCTTGGTCTACACTAAAAGTACAAAAAATGATTGACAATTAACGATTTCTAAATTACTACTTGTAGTTAACTAAAAAAATTTACATACTCTTCAACTCTCCTATTAAACCAGGCTAAAATTTCAGCACCAGGACCAGCACTGAAAAATGGATATCCATATTTTTCATAATTCCAAAGACCTTCGGTCAATGAAATGTGTAGTTCATCAACATGGTGTCTACCAATAATCTCAGCCAGTCCACGAGGAAATAAATGCGTATGTTTCACTATTAAAGAATTTAAATAAAAAGTGTTAATAGGGCCTTATATTTTCTACCTATAATTAAATAATTAGAGTTTTATTACATACGGGTATTTATATTATTTTTAACTTCCCATAAAGTAGTAAATTGAAAATGAGCATAAACATAACCATTTGGTAAAGGTTTTAGCATTAATTCTTCATCGAAGGTATCAGTTTGTGCTAGGGACCAGGAAAATAAGCCAAAAAGGACCAATAAATAATAAACTTTTTGTAAAGTATCCATTTTCCGTGACTGATACCTTCTTATCAAGGGATTATTTTTATTTACAAATATTAATACATCTGAAACAAAGATAAATAGTATATAGACAGTTTTCTTTAACAGCAATAATTTTAATTTAATCAATTACCTTTCAAGTCATAATAGTTTAGAATTTAAAATCTTCATTTTCACTGTATTTACAATCAATACATTTATACATTGATTTTGGTCCTAATGTTACAGACCGGATGAATTTTTAGGTTAGGTACGTCCGTATACGTTTATAGGGAAACGCCATATTGAAAAGGCGTGGCTTATTTTGAATGGTGTCTACAACAATGAATTCTTCTTTTTACTTGTCATAAAACAAAATAATTCATGGATATATTTTGCTTATTTTTATTATCAAGAAGTGAAATAATACTTAATTAATACTTTTGTAAATAAATTGAGTAAGCATTGAATCAAAGAAAAACTAAATACATGATTTTTTTCAGTCAATTTATTAATTAATTTTATCAACATCAACCATTCAGTCCATATCTTTATGCAGTAAAGATATTTATATTTTTATTTACAAAATTACGAAAGTAGATGTACCTATAAATTATCTTTATATTTCGTAATTTTTAACTTAACAATTACAAAATAAAACAAAAACATGATCCAAAAATCAGATAACATCATTACAAATATATATTATCCAATGACAAATATGCCTTTGAAACATTTGAAAATTGTGCTTCATTCCAGTCAAAAATTAATATTTAATACAATAGCGATTACTGTTGTTTTTCAGGTATTTTCAAAATCCCACTGACAGCTATCTAGTTCAAGATTTCCTAATTCATTTGCTAATGCCATTGCGTGATCTCCTGAGACAAAAGTAAAAGTAAAATCTTTTATTTTTATGTCTATATTTTTTAATTATACATTCATACAAAGTTAGCTAAGAAGACTACATACCCACAGTTTCTGTAAATCGCTCTTCTAAAGGTTTAATAGGTTTAAGAATATTAAGTAATATGCTATCAGCTTTTTTACACTGTTTAAAAAATGAGTGAGTCAAAAGCTGAGCAATTCCTGGACGATTACTTGGATCACATTGAAGACAGAGTTCAGTGATGGCATGAAATGGTTCTGAAAACTTACGTGTTGCCATTACTTCATTATTTCTTGTAGGATTTTCGTTTGCCTCATCACCAGCTATTAAAAATTAAAAAATGTCAAAGTTCTCTAATATCTGTTGATTATATTATATTTTTCAATGTTAAAATTTATAATTACATTGCTCAGTATCCATTGCATCATTTTGGTATGTAGATCTATCAAGGATTTGAGGAATAAAACCTCTAACTTTTTCAGTCAACACTAAAGTATCTGGTACACCAGAAAAGGGTACAATACCATTAGCTAGTTCACAAATAGTCATGCCAAGACTATAAATGTCTGACTTTTCATTGTATCCACGAAGATCTTGTTGAAGTAATTCAGGACTAAGCCACTTGAGATTATTTATACTAGACTTTGGAAAAGAGTAAATAGTTCGTTGCCATTTGCCACTCTTAACTGTTTCACAAGCATATCTCATGCCACAAATGCAAGCTTCTCCACGCCCAGAAATCAAAATATGACTTGCTCTTAATGCCCTAAATAAAATTTAATAAAATTATTGCCACATTTTTTTAATTTGCTCTTCAGCCTTAACATTCTTTTGATATTTGATATTAAATCATTAATTATCTTTTTATATAAATCATTTAATTCCTGTTTTAAAGTTCTACAAAAAACCCCACCTGTGTATAAATCCTTTCTTATGTAAATAATCAAGTCCATGTAAAACATCCTTTACTATAAATGCAATAGCAAGCTCTGGAAAACCATCATTGAAATATTCTTTAAGTAAATTACTGCAAGAGCCATAACTCATAAGAGGTGAAATAACATATATGTCATGGCCAGAGACAAAAGCATTGAGATATGGAAGAACATTTGGATGTTGTAACTGTCTTGTAGTTACTATTTCTTGTTGAATAAGACTATAGTCTTCAGGTGCCTTATCATCGATGAAGTACTTTTTAATAACAACAAAGGTATTAGTTGTTTTGTGCAAAGCTAAATGTACAGTACTGCTTACATCATTAGAAACATCTAAAATTAAAATAATTTAAAAAATTTTCAACTTATTTACCTTTTGAAATATATAATAAACTTACCTAAAGCAATTCCGCTGCTATAATTATTAAGATTTATGTCATACATCATAAAATGTTTATTTCGTAAATCAATCACAAAAATCGTAATATTTATATTTTTCGTAAAAATAATTTTTTTCTACATATTAATTTAAAACTATTTAACATTTTCTATGACAATTATAACATTTTATCGGCGTTGATACATTTTTATTTACTAAGGTGTAACCTCATAACATTGGTAATAAAATTTAAATCCATAAAGATGAAATGAAACAAAGGTGGTTGAATTAATTTAGATAAGTAAACATTAGGATGTGTGTTTTGAATTACATATTTCTGTTCTACTTTCTTGACAAAATGCTTATTACTATCAGGAGTTCGTGGACGAAAACAAAACCTTTTTTAAGGCTAACATAACCTCTACGCGCTTAAAAAAAATCTTAGCGACCGCGCAATGCGCATATATGTACAATACAAAACACACATACCCACACACACACACACACACACATATATAT
>UXGD01005970.1:0-13367 GCA_900474315.1 Torymus auratus
ATTTGAAAATCGCGAAAAATGATAAAAAATGATTGAATTGCGTGGATTTGGAAAAAATCGCTCATTTTTTACATTTTCCGCTATATATATATAGGTAATATATACCGAATCGCGATTATTTTCGAAACTTGGCCGATAATTATAGACAAAGCTGCTCCGAAATCAAAATATGCTGAATGCAGAAATGCAGCATCTGTGACGTACGGAACCTTGATCGGGCGCAGTTTCCACGCATCAACTCTTCCTCGTTTGCCATATTTTGGCGCGATGCACATTATATACGTGTGAGTCGTTCGCCTTGAAGCGCGCAACGAAGGTTCAATGAGTCGAGTTTCTTATATTTGGGCATGTGAACGCGCGTCGGCCGCTGCAACGCTACTCTTTTTTTTCCTGCGATGTCAAAGTCAATGGTACTCGCGAGGACCTGAAACGGCGAACAAAGAACCTGATTGCCGAGTATTCATCATCTTGAAATAAAAGTCGATAAAACGTCTACTCTACAATGACTTGGAAATCACGCGGAGTTGACCTTTTCCGTCAAGCCTTCAACGGTACTTCAACGACAAACTTACCATTCCCTCAAAAAATAACCAACTAAACCACACAGGTCGCCTTTTGCAACCCCTGAAACTCAAAAATGTCATGAGCACGTGGCAGAATTGCGACTCGCGAAACCAACGACCGGATTGCTGCGAGGTCAAGTCTCTAATGGACGAGGCGACAGTTCCCGAGGGCTCCTGGTCCGCGAACTTCGAACGCAAGAACTCCAAGAACAACGAGATGCTCGTCATCGGCATCATCTCGTTTATTATTCCTGCTACTCTGGTGAGTGTATAAGAGCGAGCGTAATTGTTCATCGTCACAGTAAAAATAGTTGTGCGTGCAATATGCCAATGAATATACGACGTTGTCTTTAGTTTTGTATCACACTTTATTTAAACACATATCGTACAAAATACATCCATCACCTGATCCAGTAAAACTAACATTTTTTGAAAATATATAGGTGTACATTGTAAAATTTGGGTAAACGCTTTTGGAAGTCTAAATAAAATGTGAGTGTTTCGTTATTATAATTACTCATGAGTTTTAAATATTAATTGCACCTACAATGTAGAAACATTTAACTCTCAGCTTATTCAAATGTTTTGTATTCACTATTTATGAGTGACATATATGATATTAAAGCCTTAACGGAGCTTTTAAAGCTATTATTTTTCAAGTCTCCACAAAAGTTGAATGCATTTTATAAACATGAAATCTGTAAAAATTGAAGTACTCGTAAAATTGCGCGTGAAACCGTTGACATACTTAAAGCACAAGCATTTTTACTATGACTACTAATCTCTGAAAATCCTAATAAAATCCTTACCAGCTGTACAGAACCGGACTGATCAAAGGATACCCCGAGACATCGATCTTCTAACTCCGCATCAGCCAGCTCATCCATCCCACATTATGCACTGCACTCAATAAAAACAATCTCAAACTTCAAAAAGTCTTTTCTCAAATTACTTTAAACTTCTTTTAATTATACAAATCTTAATTATAAAGAATCTTAACTGTTACATATACACAATACAATGGATGATGATATCGCGCGCGGCTGCTCTCCTCTATAATCTTATAAAACTTTTACATCGCTTCCTTGTTCTTTCGCAATATGACGAAGCCCTCCATTATGGGCGTCAGGGGCGCATAGTCCTCGGTTGCGAGCTCGGCGCGCTCGCCGTAAGCCAGTAGTACTGGCGTCGTGTGCGTTTGGAAGCCAGTGATGGTCTTTGGGTTACCCGCCTGACCCACCACGTCCACAGCCATACCCACACGGACGGGGACGGCGAGGGGTTGAAGCTCCTCGTCGAAGGTGACGAGCATACGCGGCTGCATGGCTGCGGCGAGCGTGTACAACAGGTAGTGGGATCTACCCAGGATGACTGTGGAAGAATGAAGAGAGAAAAGCAAGTTAAATAGTGGTTGGCAGAGAGCCATTGGTTTTTAATACATTTTTCGTGTTGTGTGTGTGATTGTTTTTGTCAATGCATTGTTCGTTGATTTTTGTAAAAAAAAAATAATAATAATTGCCTTTTGTTACTATTAGATTATACTTAAAAATGACTTTGTATTTAAAATTTCAAGACTGATGTTAATAAATTTACGTTAAACATAAAGAATATTAAAAATTAAAAACTTGATTAGTTACTGGCATTCTAATATACATACTTTTGTATTAGGTATAAGTTTTGTTGAATAAAATTTTTTTTTTAAGAATTACCAATAAAAAATCAAGGAACTGAAAACAAAGTACTCACTGTTTTTAACATCCAAGAATCCAATCAAAGCGGCCAAAAGACCGGCGAGCGCCACTGGACTGAGCAGCTGCCTATCACTATGGTAAGGCGACAGCGTCATCGTACCCTTGCCCAAGTGAATAAGACCCTGCGCGATCCTCACCATGAAAAGATTATTCGGATCCTTGGCGTGATACTGAGCCAGCTGCCTGAGCATCGCGGCGAGTTTCGAGTTATTCGTGCCCGCTCCTACGAGACCCATGGCAAAGATCGCGTTGTGCGCAACTTCCAAATCACTGTCGTGCGAGAACTTGGACAGAGTGTCGAGAATATTGAGCTTAGGATTGGAGACTGAGATAAGACCAAGAGCGAGTGGCACGGAACGTCTGATTACAGGCTCACAGTAGCGCAGTAGATGGCCGAACGTGCGGTAAGCCATTTCGGCACCGATCTCCTCGCCCATGGAGATCAGAGCGATACCGAGGACGGCGATGGCTTGCCTCGAGCTCAAATCCTTTTCCTTCTCCTCTTTCTTCTCTTCCTTCTTGTCCTTGTCTTTGGATTTCTCTTCTTTCTCGTTGACGGGCTCGTAGTGCTCGGAGCAGATGTGCAGGAGGTGCTGGATCTTGAGGACATTGCCGGTGCCAGCGTATGCGCACACTTCCACGAGGGTCATCGACATGGACTTAAAGGGCTCGGGGATTACCTCGAGGGCGGCGATTATAGCCTCGGCGGCTTCTTGCTTGCCCAGGAAGCACAGGCCCAGTCCGAGAGGTAGGAAACGCGCGTATGTGTCCTACGGGGAAATAATTGGGTTGACATTAAAAAAAAAATTCAAAACTTAACTTACGATTTATCATTTTATTTAAATTTTAATACCTTAAGATCGGCTTCAGTCTTTTCCATCAGTACATGCATGATAGCTGTGGTGACCGTTGCGTTGCAAGAGCCGACAGCTACCATACCCAGCGCGAGACCGGTCACTCCGATGACCTCCCAGTTAGACTTGGGATCACTGAGCACCGGTATCAAAATACTCAGCACGGCATCCCTGTTCGAGCCAGCATACGACAAGCCCAATCCAACAATAGCACCAATCCTCATCGTATTACTATTGTGCAGGACGTAGTCCGATAGCAGAGCTAGAGCGGGCTCGCACTCGTTTCTCACGCCGCAGTTGACGATACCACAAGCCAAAAGTGCACCAGACTTGATGTAGTCCTCCGACGAGTAGAGGTACTTGTCGATGGGCGTGAGACCGCCGTCTACATCCCAAAGAAGAATGAGACCAAGGGAGGCAGTAGCACTCAGCATGCCGTGCTCCTTGTTCTTGTATAGCCATTTGTTGCCGTCCTCGACTACAAGCTTATCGTGGCCAAAGGCAGCGTTCACGAAACCGTTGACGAAACTCGCGGCAAGATTTTGCCTGGCTGAATCAACCTGACCACCACCGAAAGGTGGCCTAGAGTTCTCGAGGTGAGATTTGTAAACGTCCTCGGGTGTTTTGGCTTCCATGATATCCAGCTCACGGGCGAGACTGAGAAAATGGTTGCTTAGGTGAGAGTTAGTCATGATCTCGACCAAGTCGTCATACCAGTCTATCGAGATAGGGAGTTCTAAGAAGATCTGTTGACGACCAAGCATGAATGCTAGCTGTTTCTGCACTGACCTACAATTTGAATTTTTAATTGTTACTTCGTTAATGAGAATAGCTTTTACATTTGATAGTGAAAGGGAAAATTGGTATGATTATACTCACAAATCTGGACAGTTGGTGAAAATGTCTTCAATGAGAAGTAAGTCATTGAGCTGCATAGCAAGCCTCATAGCTTGGGGGTACTGATTGAACTTTTTGTATAGTTTCAATGCTGCATGTAACAGTGTGCTGTTTTCTGGATCAGCAACATAAGGAACACAATTTGTAAGGTATAAGCAGACCCTTTGGTAAGCACTCTCATCAACATATTGTTCTAGTAAATCAAGACGATCAATTTCCATCAGCAAATCACAGGCTTCTGTCTCAGCATTGTGAGCCATGTTATAGGGTACAATTTCATGGACAAGTCCAATTAATTTCTGTTGCATTTCTTCAGAGCCATCAATGGCAAGCTCATCCCATTCTGCTGAAAGTTCTCCAGACAAGTGCCTCACATACTCATGACCCCATTCACCAATGTTAAGTGCAGAACCTATTATAAAAAAAAATTGAATAAAAAAAATTAGTGTTATACTTTATTTTGAATTGTATAATTAAATAAAAAGTCCACTACTTTACTCATTTCTAATTGTTAACATAAAAGATTTATAGACTAAACCAGATAATGAATGATAAATCATGATCATAATGTCTTATACTTGTTTAATGTCTACATAAACAAAAAAAAATGTTTAAAACAGGTTTCCAATAATGTAAAATAATTATACCTGTTATTCTGTATTTCAGGCATTCTCTGCCCTCGCCCATCGTCATTGCCAAAACAGAAATCACATCGGAGCACAGCTCCCTGCACTTTTGATCTGTAAGCTTATTATAAATGGTTTTCATTATATCATAATGAGGACGCATGAACTTCAGTGGCTTCGGCACACTTGTCATTGATGTGGTGGACGAACGAATCTGTGTACGAAGTGAGTCCAGGGCATTCAAATACAGCTTAGTATTAGAATCCTGCAGTTGCTCCACATACTGATTAAGCTCATCCTGCAGCAGTTTGTCCTCCTCCGACTTGAATAAAAAACGTATTGTGAAAAAAGCTTAATTACAAAATTAGTCAAGTAAATAGAAACGTAAAATTAAGTGGTTAATCGCAAACTGAAGAAGTTGCAAACGACGCAAACAATAGCGTCTAGGATAACATTTAAAACGACAAAGTCACTCACCAAATCGTTCTTCTCTTCTTCCTTCTCGTTTTTCTTCTCCGTGGCGGGTTTGGCCGGCGGAGCCTCGGCTTTCGTGGCTTCGGGCATTTTTCCTTCACTTACAACGAGAAATTAATCCACGATAATGTTAAATCCTCTTGAACGCTCTCCGTCCCAGGTTAGGAAAGCGTGCGGAGTTGCGAGTCACTGTTGCGGGAGCCCGGACTCCGGAGCCGCTTCGTCAGTGACAGCTAGCGCCCCTCCGAAACACAAATTAAATCTCTGTAATAATTCAAATTCGCTACTTGATCGGATGTTGATAAAGCAAAGCAGAGAGCACTGAGCGCTTATACGTTATGTTGTGTCGTGTGCGTAATATTACTTATATAGAACGCGAACGCCGAAGTGTCAAAACACGTGGATTTCGGAGAAAACAGAGAAATATGGTTTTAGTGAATGTTTGTTTTCGTAATGAATAATTTTAGTTAATTTTTTATATGTTTATTAAAATCATAAAATAATATTGGTATCTGGTGAATTAGGGAATTTGAAATAACAGGAAAATAATGCAAATAGGCTCGTTAACCCCAACATCGATTTTTCAACAATGGAATCCGCCGCAAATTATGAGGCTGAATCTGAAGATACTGAAAATGAGCAGGCCGAAGATTCAGATTTTGACACAAAATATAAATGTACATTTCCAGGCTGTAGTGCTATATTTCTAAGACCATCTCGCCTTAAACGTCATTTAAATTTGCATTATAATAAGGTATGATGTATGCATTTTTATAAAAGTATAAAGATTAGCTTTCAGCATACTAAGTTTTTTATTTTCGTAACAGCGCCCTTACAAGTGTACATTTGAAGGATGTGATAAATCTTATACTAATTCTTCACATTTGAAACGTCATTCACAAACACATGAATTAATTGCTAAAACATATACGTAAGTTAACCAGACTGTATTATTAATACAAAAAATTGTTAATCTTTTATAAAAAAAATTAATTTAATTTCAGATGTCAACATTGTTGTGTAAGTATAAGCACATTAAGTAATTTGAAAAGGCACTATAACAGAGTTCATAATACAGAACAAGAACTTTTCTGTGTTGAATGTAAAATTAAATTTCGAAAGAAAAGTCGTCATGAGGAGCATATGGCAACACATAGAAGTACGCCAGAAATTAAATGTGAAAAATGTGGAAAAATGTTTTTAACTCAAAATCTATTAGGAAAACATTTGCGGATTCATGCAAATAGGAGTCGTAAATGTCCAGTTAAAAACTGTACAGAAGTATTTGAAAAATGGTCGTTAGTTATGGAACATAAAAAAACTGTACATAAAATTGGTAAGAAAAATAAAATGAATCAATTTACTTTTTTTGAACTTTATACCATTTACTAAAATAATTATTCTTTATTTTTAGAATATGCCTGTTCTAAATGTGACAAAATATTTTCAAATAAAACACGTTTAAAGATTCATAGTAAAACTCATTCAGATTCAAGGCCAGCTATACCATGTCCATATGAGAATTGTAACAGAATGTATTACTTTAGAAGAAATCTGGATCAGCACATTCGTATCAAGCATATGGGGAAAAAGTTCCATTGTGACATATGCGACAAGCAACTAACGACAAAACAAAAAATAGAAGAGCATATCATAAAATGTCATCTGTCAGAAAAGAAACCATTTAAGAGGAAGTCTCCCATGCCGAGAAAAGACATTGGAACAGCCAAGAGATCTATATTGACAACACTGACTGGAATTCAATTAGCTGCCAATGTTGAAGTAAAATTGATGCAAAGAAGACCCACAGCTTTGTTGAGAGACAACACAGTTGAAGAAAGTTCTTATTCCGAAGACGACAGAGCTTCAGATGTTAGTGCCAAAGGTGCCTAAGTGTACAAAGAATTACTATTTATTGTATAGTTTTTATTTTATTTTATTTCCTTATATGACAAAAAATATTTTATTTTTTTATAAAATTATCAGATGCTCAATACATTACAATCACTGGAAGTCATATTAAGTTTATATGTATAGCTCAATAAATGGATTATCAAAAAGTATGTCATGTTCGTATTCGTATTTCTTGCTTTGCGGCACAACGCCTCTCCAGTCTCCCCCTCCCCCGCTCCCGCGCTAAAATATCCCCATAACTAAAGCGCCAAATGTCACTATAGCCACGCGCTTCAATACCTAGATATATATATGATATTCGCCCGCATACTTATATATGTTTATGTGAATATGTGCACTTTCATGGAGGCGATATGGATACGGTGACGGTTGCCTTGGTATCGCGGGGCGCGCGCTCGGGCCAACGGTACGCATACGATACGGTATAGTAGTACGTGTGTTCAACGCAAAGCGTAAACAAACTCGGCGCGCTCCGTCGCCCCGCAGCCGCGCGGAGACACAGTCGTCGGGGAGACATCATAGTGGGAATCACGACGACGACGCGCGTAAAAATCACCCTCGCGACTGAGGATTAATCACGTATTAATTCAGGAACGCGAGCAGCACCATGACGTCGCTAGACCTCAGACAGCAGAAGCTCGAGCAACAGGTGAGGAAAAACTCCGTACCTCAGTCACATTTTTCTTCGCGCGCGCGGGCGGCCTGGTTTCCACGCGATAAGGGAGAGATTCGAATAAGAGCAGGAAAAGTTCGCGAGTGTATATGTGTATAGGTATATATATTATATATACATATGCCTTCGCGAGCGCGAGGACTGAGGAGAGACAGAGCGTGACCTCCCCCAACCCCCTGTGCTCCTATAACCTTTCGAACAGTCGATTATTCTCGATACGCACGGGAGGCGCAGAGAGGGAGAGAAAGAGAGCACCCGATATACTATACAATGCAATATACAACCATCCCCCTGTGCGCACGCGGAATTGCGGCCTGACTTGCTCCAGTCGATATTTTAATGTAAAATATGTAACGATTTTATATTTGACGCGGCGCTCGCTTACTGACTAGCTATTCTCTGCTCGTATCAAGCTGAGATCGAGGCAAACGTGCGCGCACAGAGCGCGGTGGTACCGATGCGTCCTGCGGGGTGTAAAACCGACCCCCTGCTCCGAATTCAACGATTAGGGCCTGTTTTTTGGGTTTGCGATGATGCGCATTGGTGGACCGACCGCGGAGGATTCGAATAGTGCCGTTTGAGACGTGAATTATTAGCCTACTTCGCGATGTACTGGTCTAATCTACTGAAAATTGTAGGAATCATGTTCATTAATAATTCAGATTGTAGAGCAGTGCGAGCATGAGTGACGCTGCATTTAAATGTAGAGGATGAATATTTATGTCAAGCTGGTCCATTTTCTTTTTTTTTCAGAGGCAATTGATTGCCCAAAAGATGAAGCAGAAGAGGCAAACTGGAGCTGGAGGAATGATACAAGCATCGAACATATCCAGTGCCCAGCTGAGTGGTCGCTCGTCAGCATGGCAAAACGAATTACATGGTATAGTAAAAACTGCAATGCTTGTTAATGCTTTTCTTCTGTAGTGATTTTTTTATTGGTGCTACTTTGTCGCTTGCAATTTTTTTTATTTCTTTTTTGCTTTATCTGTTACTTGCAGGTTACGATGGTCCATTACAATACAGTATGATTGCAGGTAATCCTGATGTAAGTACACTGCCTGAAAATAGGACTATGGAGACTGATATAACTACAGGTACTGTTTATCGCCGCAAGATTGTGAAAATGAGTAAACTAATGAATGAAAGTTATTATCAATTGGCTTTTTTTTAGATATTAGTTCTGAAGGTGTTTTTTATGATGGAGCGGATGAAGAATCTTCTCCAGTAGAACTGCAATCTCCAACAGAAACACTAGCATGTGCATCTCCGCTCAGAGTAGCACCATCAGATAATCCCATGACTGTCATTAACAGAGATAATCATTCTTCAGTAAGAAATTATTTTAGTTTTCTTTGGGTACATTCTATAGAAAGTTATTACAATAAATTAACTGTTATTTCTTTATTAATAGAGTCCAGAGCTGGAAGGAAATGTAGAAGGAAATATAGAACAATTTGTTTTACAACCAGCTAACAAAAAAATGCATTACAAATGTCGAATAACTCGAGATAAAAAGGGCATGGATCGTGGATTTTATCCAACATACTTTCTACACCTAGAAAGAGATTATGGCAAAAAGGTATTATCTTTAAAATATATCCACATTCTCTATATTTTTTATTCAGTTCAAACATTGTTATGAATAATAATATTTTGCAGATTTTTCTCTTGGCTGGTCGTAAGAGAAAACGGAGTAGAACAAGTAACTACTTAATTTCCACTGATCCAACTGATTTATCTAGGGGTGGCGAAGCCTATATTGGGAAATTAAGGTCGACATTTCTTGGAACTCAATTTACTGTATATGATAATGGCTATTCTCAATTGAAAGATGACAAACGAGAGGAACGACGTTCTCATCCTCGACAAGAATTGGCTGCTGTGATATATGAAACAAATGTTTTAGGCTTCAAGGGACCGCGTAAAATGACAGTTATCATCCCCGGAATGACCCCGGATCAAAAAAGAGTCGAAATATGTCCGCGAGACGAATCAGAAACTTTATTAGGTAGCTGTTTAACTGAAATCAATTACTAATATACATATTTTCTTAAATGAAATCCATAATATTTTTGTTATATTTTAGAATGTTATAAATCGAAAAATATGGACAATTTAATAGAGTTGCATAATAAAACACCAGTATGGAACGATGACACGCAATCATACGTCCTTAATTTTCACGGCCGCGTTACTCAGGCTTCTGTGAAAAACTTTCAGGTAGTTCACGAGACCGATGGTGAGTAATAAAAATTTGTTAAATCGTTGGATGGGACGCAAAATCAGACACCTCAGTACTTTAGATAAGAACAAGATACCTCATCAGTCGAAATAAAAATCAGATGATTTATCATTTCATAATAATTAATTAAATACTTCGAAATAATTTTTCTGCAAACTGAATTGAACCCCATGCGGTATTTAAAATAATATAATTCTTGATGAATAGTGATCTGAGAATTTCTTTATTGAATCTTTCAAACCACGATAACAAGAGGTATTCTAATTTTAAAATATGGTGGGGGTAACAGTTTCAATTCAGATCGAAAATAACTTTTTCCTAGGTGTATCGCTGTTGTATTAAATGAATAATCGGCTATTTTTTTATTTACAGTTACACTAGGTGTCAGGTTCTTGTCTAATTGTATACGTCGCATCCAAGAAAATATTTAAAAAAAAATACAAACAAAAATTATACAATAATATTTTATTTTTCAGAGGATTACGTAGTAATGCAATTCGGCCGTGTAGCAGAAGATGTTTTTACAATGGATTATCGATTTCCTCTGTGCGCGCTCCAAGCGTTTGCCATAGCACTCAGTAGTTTCGACAGTAAACTAGCGTGCGAATAATACGTTTCAAAGAGATACAACAAGGCACGAGTGCAAGTTACTGAACGCGACACGCGACAGACAATCACTTTAAATCGATTTGCGGAGCTTTGAAATTTGTATATTATAGCAAATCGTGAAAAGGCCATATCAATGTCGAACTTGTTAAAAGTGATGATTTACAAAGGGCGATTAATATCGTTGTGTAATTCAACAAAAAAACGTCGACGTATCGCGTTTGGATATTAGTGGAACAACGACAAAATATTTTCAAGAACTCACTTTTGCGGGAAATCGAATCTGTCGTGGTTTCGTGGAAAGAATTTATCTAACGACTTAATAATAGTAAACAAATGGTTTTACTATGTAAGGAATTGAGCTTGTTCAATAATTTTGGTATGATATAAATTAGGAGTTTTTCTTCTAATGCATAGCCGCCCATTCAAGGAAAGTGTCACAATTTTAACTTTTTAGTTATTTATTATTTTAAACTATAATTTTAATGAATATTTTATTATTTCTTGTCGGATTTCTAGTGCTCCAAATATATTTGTAAGTATTAGAAAAAGAAAAATTAGGTATAGCAGCAAAATTTTTCATAGCACTTTTTATTACATGAATGTTTTAGTATTTTTAATATATCTGAATAGTAAAACCATAAAGTTTCTACTTTTAAGCTAACACGTGAATTGTGCAATTCTCTTTAATGCTGTTAAAGTTTGATAAATTCGTACCTAAAGTGACATTCAAGCTTTATAGAAACTACTGGTCAATTTTTAAAATGACAGATAAATTTATCTACATAAAAAAATGATCTTTATGTGTTCAATTTAAAACAAAAAATGATAAAAGTGACAAATGTAAATTCACTCGTTGCGAGCGTAACGAGCCTACAGTACAGTATTATTTGTAGAGAGCGAGACATCATGCAGCATTTCCCATAGGATAAATCTAACATTCCATTAGCGAAAGAAATTCTTTGATATTATTGAAAAGATGAATAAATAAAATAGATTAATTAATTCGTAGGAATTTGTAAAAAGAATTCTTTAGTATGTTTTCTAAAAAAAATTTCGATAAATTATATAATATTTTTATTGTAAATTTAGTCAAATTGGTCAATAATTTTTATAAAATTATTAGACAAATCCTTTAAAAAATTTTTTTATCTTTCTAGGACACTTAGGAAATAATTTCAGAGAAGTTACTTCGCTAAGATCTTGTTAAAGAATCGATTATCATGTACTTAATTAATTTTAGGATTGATCTTTGAGCAAGGATCTTGTATATTATGCGACGCGAGAGGCGGTTATCTACACCGCGTAATAGTTTTAGTAAGATGAAGTTGGAAAAGTGAATTAAGTTTGAGAAAAGAACCACGTCTTGTTACACGTTATGTATGATGGCAATCTCATAACACACGTTGAACTCTTACAATTAGAAAAAAAGAAAAAAAAGCAACATTCCTCTGATCCTTAGTGTGCATTTGCCTATTTTTAATACGCATTCAATGTGTCCAATGATTTGGAGTGAGAAGTAGTATTTTCTATAATTTTCTTGCAAAATTATGTTACACGTGTCATTTGCCACAGAAATTTATTTAGATTTATATATTGCACGCCAATTGTATACCATAAATCATAAGCAATATATAAAAAAGTACGGCATACAGTGCGTCTAGTCTATAAAAAATTACAATGGCATAGAATTTGATGGCAGATGTTTTACACTAGGTTTTCGATATGTTGTATATTATTAATCAACATGAGACAGATTAAGCACTGTGTTCTTAAACAATAAACTTTTTTTCATAACCATCACATGTGTTTTTCTTAAACCCTTATTGTCTACTAACTATTGGAGAGGCTACGAACTTTGAATCACGGGTTCGGCTCAAACTTTACAATATGTTTTTGGATGTAGAAATGTAAAGAAAGCTGCAATATTAGACCCTAACGCTAAAATAAATTGAAGTTCGACGCCTTTTTGGCTTTATTTTGAAAAATGTCTTGAAAAAAAAAAACTCTTCTTAAATCGGTAACCATATAACTCTGAGGAGTCTTAAATATCGTTTCATAAATAAAAAAAAAACTAAAGAAAATGAGGTTTCATTTACTTTTTTAAGAATTAAAAATGTTGATTCCTTCTAAAGTTATGAAAGTTCAAAATTGAGCATCGAAAGTGTATCGAAATATGTCGGCAGTCCAAATTTTAGGGATTAAATAGTGCATCTTCGATGCTCTATTTTAAGCTTTTATAACTTTGGGAACCAACCTTTTTTAATTCTTAAAAAAGCAAATGAAAGCTTATTTTCTATTTTTGAAATTATATTCAGACTTCCCAGAGTTAAATGGTTACCGTTTTAAGAAGAGGCTTTTTCAAGACTTTTTTCAAAATAAAGCCAAAAAGGCGCAAAACTTCAGTTTTTTTTATCTTTAGGGTCTAATATTGTAGCTTTCTTTATATTTATACATCCAAAAAAAAGTATGAGCCTAATCCGATGCTGAGGTGGTCCGATGCTTCTCATGCTGCTCTGCTATGTCGCTCGTCTGCGTCTCGCGGTCTGCTGGATCGCGGTATGAACGCGCTAGCGTTAAATCACGTAAGTGCCAAAACTCGAAGTAAGGTTCAGCCGCGCCCAATGATGTTTCCGCGACGACGTCATTGCTGTAGCGCAGGGATTTGTGTTGTTGCGCAAAACCCAGTTGTGGGTAGCGCCAACACCGACTTTCTATCTCGTTCGCACATTTCAGGCGGGTTAAATTCGCTACAGTAGCGAATATT
>UXGD01005971.1:0-13365 GCA_900474315.1 Torymus auratus
TCAATCATTAAAAATTGTTGAATCTAATGACAATAAACGGTGGAAGAAAATATTTGATATTGTTAATAATAAACGATTATTGTTATTTAAAAAAATTAACAATAATTTGTGTTATGGTGTGCCAACGTTGCGCCAAGCTGTGCTTAACTGTGCTGAACTGTGTCAAAGTATGTCAAAGTGTGCTAAACTATGCACAACTGTGCCAAAGTGTGCTAAAATGTGCAAGTGTGCCAATCTGTGCTAAACCTGTGCAAAATGTCCGAAATCTACCTATTTATGCACACTTTGGCACAGTTTTGCATAGTTTGACATACTGTAGCACAGATTTGCACATGTTCCACGCACTTTAGCACTCTGTAGCACAAACATTTTTTCCGCTAGGGTAGTTTCCTACAAAAAGGTGTATTAAGTGCACGATAAAAGTATCGGACTATATTATACACGACACGAAGTAATAGAAAATTCACGATAAACAGTAAATTGCCGCGGCAAAAATCGTTATCAGATCAAATTCACATATTTTGATTTTCTATTTTATATAACAGGCGCGTGGCCTTGGATTGCGGCGGTCGGCTTCGAATACGATATGGGCGACGGCACCATGGACCGGGACTTTCTTTGCGGAGGCGCCCTGATATCGAAGAGGCACATTGTCACAGCCGCGCATTGCCTCAACTTCGAGGACGTCGATTATTTCGTTCGGCTGGGCGCGCACGAGCTCGAGAACGCCACCGATGGATCTCACCCAGTCGACTATTACGCCGAGAAGATCACCATCCATCCCTTGTACAATGATACTACCAAGGAGAACGACGTTGGGGTTATCCGGCTCAATAAGGATGTCCAATTTACAAGTATATACTTTTATATAATTTATAACTTGAGTTGCTAGTTTAGTCAATTACCTATATGGGCTTTTGGAAGGACACTATGTGTATCAATTTGTTCGTCAATTGGCAAATTTGATAATAGTGTAAATATGTTGCAGAGAATATTCATCCTATATGCTTGCCACTGACACCTGACTTACGGAATAACGATTACGTCGGAAAGTACCCATTTGTAGCAGGCTGGGGAAACACTATGTACAGTGAGTAGACAAAAAACAGTAAAGACAGAATTTACGGATAACAGTGATTCGAACTCAAGCGCTTCTTTCCGTACTTTTTAGATGGCAACGAAAGCAACGTTCTTATGGAAGTCCAGGTCCCGGTCGTCGAAAATGCCCAGTGCAAAAAAGCGTACGCTACGAAAGCTAACACCGTCATCGACAAGAGAGTGCTGTGCGCGGGATACGCAGCCGGTGGAAAAGACGCTTGCCAGGTATTTAGCGCTTGCTCGGTTAAAATATTCAAGTGGAAAATATGATTGTGATTTGCACAAATATTTTTTTTTTGCAGGGCGACAGTGGTGGACCGCTCATGTATCCGCGACAGACAACCTACTACCTGATCGGTGTTGTCTCTAGTGGTTATCGCTGCGCCACCGCCGGATTCCCAGGAATATACACGCGCGTTACGAATTTCATCGATTTCATATTGTCCAATATGAAGTAACTTGGTGACGCAAATAGTGCAATTATTTATAAGAGCTATAGTTAGATTAAGATGAAATTCTTTTTACATTAAATAAAAAACACTTTTTCAACCAAATAAATAATTTTTTATAGTAAGAAATTGTAGCTAATTAATGATGTATGCTTGGTATTTAGAGTGGTCAATATTTCTCTTCATTCTTTGTTGGCATTTTCGATACCAAAACAAAGATTCGCAATCGATTAACGTCCGATTGCATTTCAAAATATCCCTCCATAGCGACACAGATCACCGGTACATCAGGTTTCCGTCGGTATGGTATCGGCGAAACCAATAGCACCTTCCTCCTTTCAACGACAACAGCTCGTTACAGTTCGATCCTCGTTGCAAGTGCATCTGAGAATTGCACTCGGCGAGCAGCCAGCACCCGGAGCGTTCCAAAACGAAACAAGCGCAAGGCAAGGCACAGCGAGTGAGCGAAAATCGACCCGACGTTGCAGCCAGGCAGCGCAAGGAAATGCACGAATCGCAACCGTCCGCGTGCGGCTGGCGGAAAAGGGGAAAAATGTAGCCGTGCTGGTGGCGGGCCAGGTGGCGCTCCCGTCTGGCGCTTCGCCCGGGTAACTGCGCCGCGGGGGCGTCTCGGGCCGCTGCTGCGGAGGGGGCGCGCTGCGAGCGGCCGCGGAGAGGGGAGGGACGCGAGAGGAGAATATTCGCGCCGCGCGCGCACCCAACGCCGCCTCTGCCTGCAGTATCTGCTCTCTCTCCGCCGTTCGCTGCCTTCTGGCCTCTCCGCGCGCCGCCGAGCTGTGCTGCTGCCGCTGTGTGTGTGGAGCAGCCTCACGCCTCGCCTGCACCCGCGCGCGCGCGCCCGCGCGTGTGTGTGAGTACATATATATACATACATTTACCTCGCGACTCTCTGTACGCGCACCGCCATCGTTGCCCTTGCGCTTTCCGACTACTGCGTCTCTAGCTATGCTTTATTTATTTACGCATGATCCTCTGCGTGTGCATGCCTGCGTGACTGATGTGTGTCGAGGCGTTATCTTGCGCCACTCTCTCTCGCCGTCGCGAATCCGTTAATCCCGTTTTTTCTCCCGTTATGCGCGGGGCGGGCGGGCGGGGAGGGAGAGAGGAGAGAGGCACGCACAGTGCGCGCGCGCGCACACCAACCTTCCTCTCTCTCTCTCTCTCCACCCCCCCGCTCTCTCCCGCGTAAAAAAGTCTCCTCGTCGAATTCCCCCTCGTGTTTCTCTCTCTCTGGCTCTCTCTCATGCTGTCTCCCTCTCTCTCTCACTGGCTCTCTCTTTGGCTCTCTCTCTGGCTCTCTCCCTCTCCCGTGGGAGAGAGAGAGAATACAGACGAGCGCACGCTCGGGGCAAAGCTATGCTATATAACATATAGATAATGCTCACGAGAGGAGAGAGGGAGAGAGAGAGAGAGCCAGAGAGAGAATGAGAGAATGAGAGAGAGAACGAGAGAGCAAGAGAGAACGAGAGAGAGTCTCTCTCGGAGAGAGAGGTAGTGCTGTGCCGTGTGCGAAAGAGGAACGCCGCGTTCTGTGGCACCGCTCCAACGCCTCGACGCCCGTTAACCTGGCCTGAATACTCTCCTTCGGCTCGCTCTCTCTCTCCCCGTGCGATTTAGCCCACTTTGCGGACTTTCACCGCGACTCCGCCACATATACACACAAAGCAAGCTAGAAAGAGAGAGAGAGCGTGAGTGTGTGACCGTCGTCGCGCCACGGCTGCGCCTCGAGGAGACGACGCCGAGAGGTGAGTGCCGTCGCATCTTACGCTCATACGGATTGGACGTAGTATAGAGTAGTAGTAGTAGTAGTTGTATATAGCCCGACGGGCGCGAGCCAGTCTTCTGCCCCGCGCGCATCATCTCGCTATTTTTTCGCGCGAGTGACTGCAGCTCGCCGCCACCACCGCCGCATAGCCGCCGCGGCCAGTGTGCGTGCGTGTTGCCGTATATGTGGTACTCTGGAGGGCTAGGAGGAGGAGAAGGTGGCACCGCCGCCGATGCCGCCGCCACCGCGCTGGAGAAGGAAGAGCCTTTTTTGTTAGGTTAGACGCTCATGCACACATCCACCTTATATACACCAACAATATACATCTATACTATACACCCACACGCATTTACGCCGATACGCGACGGGGGGAAAAAGAATAAGAGCGCCGCCGACGCGCGCGCACAATGCAGCTCCTCTCCCCTCATGCAACGTATCCATATGTATATCTATATCCACAGCACTGCATATACGAGGACGTATATATACGTGTGCAAGAATGTATATATATGTATACGTATGGCAAACGCTCGGCGAACGATTTTCGCGGAGTGCGCGCGCGGCGTCGCCTCGGTCGGGGTGGGGGTATTAATTAGTGCGCGCTATAGCGAGTGAGAGAGACCGAGAGGGAGAAAAAGAGAGCGAGAGATAGAGAGAGAGAGACCGAGAGGGAGAGAGAGAGTGGGCGGACGCCGCTGGGTTTCACGATACGTACATACTTATATATACACGCACACACAACAGACATACGCTTACATACACAGGTATATATACCCAACAAGGCTCGTGTAAGTATGTCTCCGACTGACCGCTAACGGCACATCTGCCGCTGCACTTTGCTTTTCGAGGACGAGAGTGCGGAGGGAGAGGGACAGAGCGAGAGAAATATCGCTCGAACGCTCTCTCGCTCTTGGTAGGTCGTCATCGTCGTGTGTGCAGGCGCCCGTGTGTTGCTACGTCCCCCTTCCCCCGGCACTGCTGCTTCTCACTGCTGCTGCCGGTTTTCCTCTTTCTCTCTCTCTCTCTCTCTCTCTCTCTCTTCATTCAGACTCGTTAAGGTTAATGCCCTTAGGAAGCTGCCGCTGCCTGCTTGGCTGGCTGGCCCCTGCGCTGGGAGAGAGAAAGACGCACGTACGCGAATAGGCGTCGGACTCTGGCCGCCGTGTACAGTGGGTACGCTGAACCTGTTCTGTTTTTCGTGTGTTCTGCCTATCTGTGTGTGCAAGTGTGTGTGTGTGCCTCTCGCGCGTTCTCCCTCTCCATTTCGTGTACGACGCTCTCAGTAGAGTGAGAGAGACGCCATGGAAGAGAGGAGCCGTTTCGGGTGTTGCTGCCGTTGCTCCGCTTTGGGGCGCGTGCCGAGAGAGAAGAGATAGGCATCGGGTCGGCATCGGATTTCCTTCTCACGTCCGCGATTCGACTGTTTCTTATGTGTGCTCTCTTGTTTTTTGCAGATGGGAAGCACTAGTCAGCAGTACAGTCTGTCCTGGGGTGAATTCGGTTCATCACTAGCTTCTGCAGTGCAACTTCTTCGAGGACATGGTGACCTGGTTGATGTTACACTAGCAGCTGATGGTCGTAGTTTCTCAGCTCATAAGATAGTTCTCTCGGCAGCAAGTCCCTTTCTTCTAGAGATTTTAAAGGTATAGGATTGCTTCCTTATGTTACAATCTCTATGTTCTTATTAGGTTTAATTAAGGCAGAATGGCTCCTCTGCTCCATTCAGTACTTAGTATGTT
This sequence comes from Torymus auratus, assembly GCA_900474315.1. Taxonomy (NCBI): domain Eukaryota; kingdom Metazoa; phylum Arthropoda; class Insecta; order Hymenoptera; family Torymidae; genus Torymus; species Torymus auratus. The sequence continues at coordinate 5,073 of UXGD01005971.1, forward strand.
TTGTACAGAGTGCTTCCATAGCATTGGAGTAATCAGTAGTTCCCTTTCATCCCATAGTTTGTTTTCACTTATCGATGATAGTTTAGTTGTGCGTGAGCATTTGTTTCTTTTGTAGTCGCATTGCATTATTTGATCTCATTAAATTGTTTCACCATTCTAAATCACGTATGAATTTTGCTCTTCTTTCTGTTTCAGACTACACCATGTCAGCATCCGGTTGTTATGGTAGCTGGTATTGGAGCGGATGATTTGGAGGCTATTTTAGAATTTATATACCGTGGTGAAGTAAGAGTGGAGCCCTCACAGTTGCCTTCATTGCTGCAGGCAGCACATTGCCTGAACATACACGGATTAGCACCCCCAACAATCTTAACAGAGGTAATTTTTAAAGCTTTTTACCTTTTTCAATTTTGATCTCTTTGACTAATTATAATAAAATTTTGTTTATTTTTTAGAAAGGGGAACAGGTCCCACTCTCCGCAATTCCAGGGTATAACGAAAGTACCGTATCCAGAGATACGATGAACTCCTACCTTCCTCAGCGCCGCAGGAAGAAGAAGAGGAAGCTATCAGGAGGTGGTGGCAAATGGCCGAGATCTAACTATTCCAGCCTCGAGTCACGGTCACTGGATGAGCACTCTGAGGAAAATAGATCTGTACATTATGGTGACAAAGATGGAGACGACAGTAGTCACCTAGAAGATGAAGGTAAGATATTTTTGGGTACACACTTTTTCTCAAATAGGATTATCCATTGAAACTTGTGTTTTGTGTCCGCAATTTTTTCACATTCTGTGTACAAGTGGCAGTAAAAAGTATAAGATATATAACATACAGTAGGAATTTGCATTTACACATATAACAAGTACGGACACAAGCACAACCATCGAATGGGTTGAACTGCATATTTTAATTGGACTATGAGTAGAGTTACGAAAATTGGCGTGGCTAATCTTTTGACGAAAAGGTCAGTTCAGCCCTCAGCATGGTAATATTGTGTTTGTGTCTGTTAACAGCGAAAGAACGGTCGGAACACGCTAATCACCACATAACGTCGCCGCTGCCGCAACATCAACTGGTACACCCGGTCATTGAGCATAATCCGACAGCGTTGATCGCAGATCCGGAAGCTGAGCCGCATCTACACAATTTGATGCCGATGCAGCCGTACTCGCCGCTCCACATACCGCAGTTCCCCGGGGCCATTCAGAATGCAGCGTACAGTTCGGCAGCCCTAGCGGCGGCTTCGGCGGCGGCGGCCAGTAGTAGCTCGGCGCAGACCTCCGCCCCGAGCAACTCGACGTCGACGACGTCCACGCAGTCGACCAAGATTCGCGGGGCCTCCGACTGTCCAGGCGTTTGTCCATTGTGCGGCTCGACGTTACGCCAGGCGAGAAACTTGCGCCGGCACCTGCTGTCCTCGTGCAAATATCGTTTCACGGCTAATCCAAATCACCAGATGTCCATGTCAGACTCAATGTCCATTGAAGTGAAGCCCGAAGTCAATATACAGGGTTACCCTGGTCAATCAGGTGTGTGTGGAACAGATAGTGGAGGGAGTAGTTGTGAACAAATCGTGTGCAACCCCAGCCCATTGCCCTCCCCATCTCCGCAGGGTTCTAACGTTGTTTCACCACATAGCAACATTCCATCACCAACGGTGGCCAGATGAAAAAAGGAGAAAACCAAGCTTAAGATAAAGTCGAAGATTATCCAGTAAAACATTTTGTGACTTCGACTTTATATTAGGGAAACAGATTTTTGTGCGATTCATGCATAGACTGATAAATCTTGTTTCACTTTGTAGCTAAGTACTTATGCCACACTATATACACAATATTTATATTTGATACTATTTGCCCAATCGTAAATACTATGTATTTGTGGCAAAAATCGAGACTGGTACTTCGAAAAGGCAAAGTCCCAAGTAACTTTCAAAGTGAAGAATTCAGTGGTTGGATTGTATAATCGTATTGAGGACAATTTCAAATACTCACCTAAGTCTAGATTGTAACTTCGAACGTTTTGATTGATCTTTTAGAGGAATGAAACGAATGTTAAGCTAATCGTTTTTTGGTTGAGTATATATAAATCTTCCAACTTAGCTCATAAGGGAACTTGTTAGACGTAACGACTAGATTGTAAGAAAAGTATCAGGAGTTAAGGGATTGAATAGCTATGGAATTTAAAAAGATCATATATCTTTCTTTATAAATATTCATTATTATTTATATCACTGGTTCTGTAAAGACTTTTCTACTATTTCATTATTTGTTACTTATCATATTTAAAAGCTTTATAAAAATAGTTACTTCTTTATAATGTTTTGCGATTCATAGAGTTATATGATTGATTAAAACTTTTATTTAATTATTATAAATGCAAACTGTAAATTGTATCTATATTTACTTTGCCTTGTAAATAAAAGCATAAACATTTAATATAATTTTTAAATCTCTTAATAAAATTGTTTTTTTTTATCACCATATCAACTCGAACTTGCGAACGCTAGTCTTTCTCTTCTAAACATAAGCAAATAACGTAATTATACATTACGGAAAGTACCATGGTCTTCCCTAGGTAGATTACGTATATTTTGATTCTAGGCGATTGGAAGGATAAGTCAAGAACTTTATCAGATCAGCCGGCTACTTGTCCGTTGTGCGGCGCGATTATTCGCCAATCCCGAAATTTGCGACGTCATTTGGAACTATTGCATTTCGGAATTGGCTCCGGTAAATCTGGATTGCGTATGAAAAAAGACAAGGGGGAGAAGGGTTTAACCCCTAGGTCGCCCTCTTACTCTAGAGCCTCGTTAACGTTAAGGGATAGCGCGCATCATGCAAAGTCCAGCGCTACCGATTACTCGACGACAATGCCTCCTTCCCTAAACTTGAGCACCTCCGTCAGCTCTAGCGCATCTTCCGCTAACGTACCAGGTAATCACACAAGCTACCTTATTATGCAACCTCCACTAACACACTTCTACTCACCTCCAAGCTTTTTTTTTAATCACGATTTTGTACAACGCTCTCGAGAGGGCACCGACATAAACCAACGACATTAATTCTGTTCGGCAGGTTCGTACTTGCTGGGAGGCTCGAGCGACCACCACCACCACCACCACCACCACCCTGCCCACCACCACCACGGTCACAACAACACCCCCGCCCACCAGCTGCCCCCGGCCTCCTGTCCACCTTCCTCGATGGCGCCCCACAGCAACGGCATCTACTCGTCGGAGGGGGCGAGCATGCTCAGCTGTCTGCTACCGACGCTGCCCACGCTACCGGCCCTCTCCACGCCCCACGACATGTTCCGACACTCGGAATTCCTGCGCGCTGCGAACATGGGTTACCCGGACCCCGCAGTCGCGCGCCAGCAGCACGCCAGCCGACACCTGCAGCGCACTGACGTCACGTGAGACCGGCGATAGTAGCGGAGCGGTCGCGCCCTGATGTGTGACTACTTCGTTGAGGGTTGCAAGTCCTTCCGCAGATTGTAAGGGAGGGGGCCGACGCGGTAGCGGGGACTGAGCTTCCACTCGAAGCGGCACTTTAACCAAGCGTTCATTTTGGACATGTCCATGGGTTGTACATATACGCAAAGCTAAGGCATGTATTATTTCTGGACACACGGGAGAATTTTATATTTGTACATCGAAGATATAAATATTGTATAACTGGTACATTTTTAGAGTAATAGCCGGCGAGACTCGCGCCGCTTCGAGTGGATGCTCGCGCTCGGATTATGCTTGCATTTAATTGAGAGAAAGCCTTGGAGTAGAAAGAAGAAAGGCAGAGATTTTTATTGAAAAGACGCGCGTCATGTAAACAATTTTAAATTACGATAATAATTTATGTGATAATTAAGATGTACATTCTCAAATCGACGTAGAATACGTACAAAAGAATAATATTAATAATATTAATAATATAACTCGATGAGTAGTGCGATTGCATCGTTGCAATGACGTACACGTTCTCCCAACAGAATGAAATGCGACGGATGTCTCGAGCATGAGACTTTCAAACAACGAGATTTAACTCTTCGGTTCCGTGCTTTTCGTGGCCGATTGCAAAGGGCCAATTTCGATTAGAAACCCTCTCGAGCTCACCCTTCAGGAGCTTCAGGAGGTCATCCAGGTATCTCAGTTCATACACTTCGTTGCGAAGTTTGTTAACGTCTTCTGACAAATGGTTCACTTTCCATTCGTCTTTCTGTGGAGGTAAAGAAAAACAATTTCACCTTTATTATTTATACGGAATTCTAGATTTTGTAGTTTCTAATCAGTCTTCAGAAGACTTCTATTTTTTTAAGTGCTGTATTGTTAAGTTTTATTGTAACTATGTTACTAATTTTTAATTAGAAAATGCTATATTTTATTATATTAACCGCTTCATGGATCATGTTTTACACCCGTAATCATTTATTTAATTTTGTATTAAATAGTCGTAATAAACAATTCATATAACAAAATTTATAGATGTGTATTGAACTTTTTTATGCTACTTGTTTATCCATAAGTACTAAACTTACAAACTATTGTAATTGTTGCAAGCAATATGAAGAAATTTGTTAAAACTTGAATAATAGAATTGAAAATTGTCAATTTCACTTTAGGCTATTGTTTTATAAAAGATTTAATATAATTTTAATTTTATTGTGTACAATAAATTTTAAAGTGATTACCAACCGTAATATTCATGAAACATTAAATATTTTATTTTTATCAAATAATTTAATTTCAATTGCTATTAACTTAATTCAATACCTCATTATAATGTTATAACGATCGAAAGCATTAAGTATTACAATTCATAATAGTAAGTGATCCAGTTGAACATTTCAAAGTACTCTTAATGCTAAAATTAATTCCTATACTTATTTCTAAATAATCCAAATGAATGTAAATAATGTAGAATATACTCACAACAATAGTTTACTAACGAACGCGTAATATTGATATTAATTACAGTACAACGTATGGTTTAAAAAACTAAGCATTTAGAAAAGGGGAATTTTTTTTGCAAGGAAAAAGAAGAATTGTAAATTATTGCTTTTGAATACATAGTACGTAAATCTTTAAATTTATCATTGGCAGAAATCACCGCCCGTACGAGTAATGAAAGTATTATAAGTAATACTCACCATGAAGTCCCGGCGTAGCTGAGTGATCTCCTCGTACAGATCCTTGCTGGAATCTTGCAGCCTCCCGACGCGGTCGCGCAGCTGTTCGAGCTCGGTCTCCGAGTCGAGGATCCGGTGGTGCCGGTCTTGCGTTGGCTGTCGTCCGTCTGGCTCAATGGCCAGGGCCAGCCTGGCAAGGCAGTCATGATTCGAGCGCCGCAGCCTGTCCTCGCCCAGGAGCAGCGCCTCTGCTCGGCTAGGGTTGCTCTCAAGCTCCGCGAGGATCGACGATACCTCGTTCACCTCCGACGATCGATCTGTCTGCAAGAGGAGAGTAAGAACGAAATGATTTTTTGCATAAAGGATCATGTCATTGCACAATAACGAATGGCGGTAATACTGTGGACGGATATAATTGTAGGTGAAGGGTTGCACGAGTGTTAACAGTGAAATCCAAAATTTTAAAATATCTTTTATCATTATTAAGTTTTCAAAATGGGTAAAATGAATTTTTCAACATATCATATATATTTTACATATTCTTTACAATGAAAATTTCCTTACAAACTTCCTCTAGAGATGATTATTATTTATTTATTTACCGTTGTGTATTTTGGTGCAAAAGGGTTTTCTCCACCCCTTTGAGCAATATTACTTTTTTACCTGTCTCTCGTGCTCGGACAGCGTATACTCCAGCGATACGTAGGCCAGCTCGTCCGAGAGCCGCCTAGACAACTTGGTCGACAGCCTACTGTCCTCCTCATCCTCTGCCTCGATCTCCTCGGTGGTACAGCTGCAGTCGTCGACTCGAGTCCCGCTGTCCACCGATGATTCTTTTCCTTCCGAGTCCCTGCTGTAGGTATTGTCGAAAGAGTTATTACGAGATTGGACGTTACTTTCTCGCGAGGAACCTCGTGAATCCTCCTCTCGTTGGTTGTTTTCACTGCAGCACCAGCCGTGTACTGTATGATGATTCGATCAAAACAGTATCGATTTTTAGACTGATATAACTTTTATTTGGAGTTGTATTTTATTTTTTTTATTTCGTACGTCCGTGTATTACTCATTTGATTTTTCGATGATATCATCTTGTATTATTTGAAAGAAAGCGATAACGTATCTTATTGGTGGATTAAATGTTTATGGTAAGTAAAAAAAAAAAAAAAAAAAAAAATTCTGCTATTACCCGAATACGGCCTTAACCGTGTGTCCGGTAGTCCGTCTTCTGTCCTGCCGTCGTGTTGTAATAGCACCTCACCATCGCCGTACCTTACGCAGCAATAGTGACAGCAGTGCCGGCGACTCGTCGACCTCGACAATGTCGTCGTAGCGCTACGACATGGACTCTGCAGCAGCTCGGCCAGGTCTGCGGCACCTGCACATTATCGCCTCGCGGGCAAACATCGTCACTTTATGTTAGATTTACCGGTACGTGATGTACGATGCTTTTACGCATATTCTCATCATGAAACGGTTTCAATTTTGATGGTAGTAGTAAGAGAAAAAGGTAATATTTTGAATTTGATGACGATATATGAATCTAAACTCTGAATAAAGTATAACTCTTAAGTTCTTATTATACGTATAGTTTTTTTCTGAAGTTCATATTATGTAAATTTATTTTGAAAAAGTAGTTTATAACAACTTTGTTATATCGTTTAACAAATCAATTTCGATAGATTTACTATCGTAGTTAGTTGTGGTTGTAAGGTAGGTAAGTATCTATGTTACGTAGGATATGGAGAAATTTTTATTTTTATTAAATATTTCAAGCGACCTGCCGGCGTGTATTTAATTAAAACTAATATAACAGCAATGTTGAAAACACAGGCGCTTACATAGCTATATCGTATACAACAATACCGTCCAGCGGTATACACGTTGAATTATTGTATAAAAGTTTTACTTTATACCTACCTACGAAATGAAATTTTTTTTAATAACATTTTTGGAATTTACGAATCCGCTTTGACCAACCAATTTTTCATTAAATTAGTTTGTCAGTTTTTGGTAGAACGCCAACGGTTATTGTCTGGAGATATTTGTTTGGGGACTGTCGTTCGATTATTTTTCCAATATTACTTGTTGGGATTATTTGAAAGTATTGATCCACAAAACAATGTATTTTAAAAAGAATTTTTGATTGAAGAAGAGGAAGCTACAAAATAAATCTATAGTTTATACTAAAACGTTCTTCACAAATAATTATTATAGAGGTTTTAAATGTTTTTTTAATAATTATTTAATTTTATAAATAACGATCTGTATGTATCAATAAAAAGTGAACATACGTCGGCACAATGTATATTCACGAATTCTTTTGTTGTTTTACTGTCGTTCTCGCAAGTTTGCATTCCATCCATCTCGCGGTTCATTCCCGAGTAACGCGCGCTAAGATTGCTGCAACATCGTGATCGATTCAAATTCGAATCAGAATTTCTCTTATGGTAAGTAGTTCTCGACTGGTAATCAGAAGCAAAAGTTTCGACTCTCTCTAGCCACACGTGTTTTTTTTACGCTTGGTGAGACAAGAACTTTTCGAGCGGACGGTGTAAGGGAGATTGTACATAAGTAAACGCTGCGCGATCCAACGCTGCGCTGCGCTACCGCATTCCATTCTGATATTTTCCTACGTAATAGGAACAAACGGAACACTATGGCAGGTAAAATAACGCAGCCCAACGTATAGCGTAGCGTTGGATCGCGCAGCGCTTATGTACAATCGCCCTAACCTAACCCCGCAATCTCGATATGTCTCTCTCATTTACGCGTATATCGCACTCGCACTCGCTGCGCAACGCGGTGTGGTCGATAGGTACAATACCTATCTCAACTAAAAGAATGCTACTTTGAATTACAATAACTCAAAAACGGTGCCGCTATAGTCTGTCTGATTTTTCACTATAATGTTCTAAATATCTCCCTTAGTAACATATTTGCTTTTTAAAGAGTTTTCCTAGTGACAAAAAATTGATGATGATAACAGTTGATATCTGCAGATATCAGGAGAAAACCGAAGAAAACTGAAGAAAACAAAAATTAACTGTAGAAAAATGTCGGAATTGAGACAAAGACGTCAGTTATCCTCAGTTTTTATCAGTTTGCGACAGTTATATACAGTAATTGGCAATTATAAACAGTTTTCTTCAGTTATCAACAGTTA
>UXGD01005972.1:0-13364 GCA_900474315.1 Torymus auratus
ATAGGAGAAGTAATGTAAATTAGATAGACGTGGTCACGTGGGCATTCTCAACAGCCAATCAAAAACTTCTCCTATTAGTGGCGGACGTGGGAGTTTGCAACACTCTCCCTTGAATCTCTCTACTGTAGCCTCGCGTACCTAAGTAAGCCGGCTCGAGGGGATAAAGAAGCGCGTCGTCTACCACCCCACCAACCTTTATCACTTGAACATCTTGTTAGTCGTCAACAACTACTGAAGTTTATTGAATTACGATTATTTCGATAAATTATTACAATTAGAAAATGTTATTTTCAAGACAAGACAAGATTCTTTACATTTTTGTCACCACAATCTTGATATTGCATCGAAAATTATATTTAAATATTATACCGATTATTGCCTTGAATATTGAGGCAAGACAATACATTATCAAGATTGATCTTGTTATATCGTACAATATCAAGATCAATACTGTGAAGAATAAGTTTCATCGGGGCACATGTCACAAATGTCACGAAGCTTTATTTTTACATTTTCTGTCATACTAACACGGGGCTAAATAAATTTTGTGACATTGTCGTTGTTAATCATATTTGAAATTTGTACAAGAATGCGCGCACGGAATACAAATGCTTGACATTTTCTAAAAATAAATGACCTGTAATTTGCATTTCCAAAAAACGACATTAGATCGCTACAAAGTTATTCACTAACCGGTTCTGCAGAACGCAAATTATTTCTAGCAATTATATCATTTTGTTAGATCTGAATGGAAAAAAAGACTTTTTGATGTTAAAATCCGCGGACAAAGACGTGTGTGCGCGCCATGTAGAAACAGAAACCCATATAAGCGATTGTCACGTGCGGAGAAATTTCTCGCGGTTACGTCAGAGCGCATTTGAGTCGTACTTTTCTTATTTGACAAAATTTATTATTGCATTAAAGTACATTCAAATGTACCGGTATATACATATGCAAGCGCGCATTTTCGTAAAATTTCATTCGAAAGTTGGTGACTGCGAGTTGCCAAACAGACGTAAACACACGCGACACTGCAAGCTGCGAGTGAATAGATCTTGATTATATTATACGCATGCACATATTTGTGTATTATAGGTCAAAGCACATTTATTTTTAAGAACCAAATATTATTATTTTTGTAGCCACATTTCACAGGTATACCCAAAATAAAACATTCGATTTAAAAATATTTTTTTATTCATTTCAATTAACATCACGTGCAAATTTATTCCCCGTGTCATAATTTCATTAACCGCATAAATATTGCACATTAATCTCTCAATTTCACCGACCCCGCATGCGTGACTCATTGCCCTTAATCCAAGGTTGAAGAAGAAGAAAAAAAAACACACCCCGCGCCCGCGGACGCATATTTAATTCGCACAATCAATTATAAGACTAATTACATGGCTCGCCACGCCGAATCCACGGCAATTAATAACGCTCTTCCACCTCGCCAGTACGCGCACTTGACCAAAAAACTCGTTTCCCATCCTCTGCGTGCGCATCGATACCGCATATATATATAGCCCCCCGCAGGCAGCCGCCGCCCGAAAAGTTCATGTTTACATTTCGAGCTGTGTACGCGCACGCGCGCGCGATGTCGAAAATGACCGAGACGATTGCGCAATCCTCGCAGCTTTCGTCAACGGCACTCCTACGCGAGAAAGTAAGTGCGCCGACACTCTCCGCGCGCGCGCACGAGTGTATAGGTGTATTACCTTAGCACGGGCGCGAAACGCGGCGGCGCTTGATTGCAGAGAGAAAACAAGTTTACGCGGGGTCGGCCTTTGAAAAAGTGACTTTGGTATTGCCCGGTTTAAAGTGGCCGGTGTACATGTACGTGTGCTGTGTGTAGGTGTGTATATGACAGGCGCGCGTTTTGAAATTCGGTTTGCAAATTTGCACGGCAATCGACGCTCATATATGCGAGAGAGTCGCGCTAATGCTGCACCAGTTTGACAAACATTGCCAAATGAGTGCATGATGTTGGCCGATTATCGAGGCTCGTTTATTCAGCAAGTGATGCATATTATAGGCTGTAATATGAGTTTTCAGGATAAATTGAAATTTAGCAGGGAGAGATCGATTGGTTTTGAAAAAGAGAAAAGATGGATTCGAAGGGCGCGTGTATGCGCATTTTTCATTTTATCAATGGGGCTTTTAAAACTGGGTCTCGCGCACGATAATTTGCGTAATATGAAGTATAAAGAGGAAAGTTTTGGGCGAAGTGTGGTTTTTTTAATGCGATATGCACAAGGATTTTTATATAGCACTGCATTTTTCTACATCGTGTAATCTCATGTACACTTACTCTAGTAGAGAATCTGCTTGTTTCCAAAACAGCCCTACATCTAACTCCCGTTAAAATACAACATTTCCGTAAAAGTCCAGGGTCGAAGGTCCAGCTCGACATACCTGTATTCTAATCCGTCCCGATCGATTACTACTTTTTTGCTATTTCGCTTTGTCGAATAGATATTCATCAATTAATTTCAGAGAAACGCGCGATTCATTTGCGAAGCAATTTTTTCGGGATTTTGGATAAATTTGGATACGTAGTTTATTTAGGCCAACGAAATATGACATTTTGCTTCTTAAAAGACATATGGTGTTGCTCAAACATGTAAAATTAGGGCTGCACGATATAGCAAGATTAATCTTGATGTTGTACATTGTTGCCTGAATATTCAAGACAATAATCGATACAATATTTATATAGTTTTCGATACAATAACAAGATTGTGGTGTCAAGCATGTGAAGAGTCTTGCCTTGTCTTGAAAATAACTTGTGAGTTTCTAATCGTAATAATATATCGAAATAATCATTAATAACCAATTAAATAAAAACAAATATTTAACTATCACACAAAGGCGTCTTTATTAACTGAATAAACTTCAGTAGTTGAGGACTCCTATATTACCTCCGGCCGACTTACTTAGGTACGTGAGGCAACAGGGTGGGAGTACGCCGCCTAGCGGCAACGCGCGACCTAGTCTGGCCGGTGGCACATATATATGGCGGGAAAAATCAAATTTCAAATTTGGCATTTATTTATACTTGGGCCGAAATTTTATTGTTTTTATATTAAATCTAATGCCCTGCTGGAAATTCATATATATGCAATGGCCATGAAGTTAGAAAATAGCTAGTAAAACTGTTTCCAGTATTGGAACATACCCAATGGAATTTCAAAACATTTAGGAGTTGAATTGTTGTTATTTTTTAGCTATAGGGTACTTATTTGGCTGTAATTGTTTATAAAATTCAGTGACAAATCTACTCTGTGCCTTTATCCACACTGTCCACGTCGCTTGCCGCACACCCGTTGCTCATAAACAGACCAAAACCAAAGATACCAAGAGCACGGAAAGAAAAAAGAACACTGATTTTTCAAAAGGCGCTCGAAAATATAAAGAAACACCGATGAAAGAGGAGTAAGTATAAGGCGAGGCGTATATTATACACCGCAAGTTTCGTACACCTCGCGTAACAATGCTCGCGCGGGCAACTTTCTCCGTCACTTTCGTTTTCGTTCGCCCGCACCGCCGACGCCATCGTTGTCGGTGTGTTATACTCGGTTGGTGTGTAGGTAAGTGTACAACGCGGAGAGGCTCGCCGTATCCCGACTCTTTCTCCTTGCGAGAAGCCCGTGCGAGTTGATTAGGACATAGTGCGTATAGACGTGTAAAGTAATCCTTGATCTTTTTTTCTTTTGCGTTTCTCTGTGTGCGCTGGGTTGGCGTATTGCGAGCGGTACGAGGTTGTGAATAGGAGGTTTTGTTGAGATTTTTTGTCGTTGAAAAGTGTAGTTGTAGCGGAATTTACAGAGATGTGTTGTTTTAGAATAGTTGTAATAATAGAAAATAAAGACTTTCGGAACTATTAAACTGCATTGTTTGCCAGTATTATTGTTATAATAATTATGTAAGAAGTCAGATTATTCTTTTGATTAATAAAATAAAAATGCCTACATGTGATTATATTCACTTATGTCATAATTATATTTAATTGTGGTATGTTATGTCGAACTGTTATCAATCGATATAAATAGTTATAACACCCTAAACAGAACGTATATGACGAAATTTCAAAAAAGTATAGCACTTATCTCCAGTTCAAAATGTTAACAATTTTTGTCCACAAAAAGTTTCCTCCACGTCGTTTTTGATGGAACACGAGCATTTTCGTATATGTTATGACCTATCAAATGAGAACAACCTTGTCGCGAAGGTGTGCCTTCAAAAAAAAATTTTAACATTTTAAACTGGAGATAAGTACTACTTTTTTTGAGATTTCCTCATATATTTAGTAATCATATCTTTATGTTCATAATAAATAAATAAATTTTCTTTCTCCACATATACAAACCTTTTATCTTTTATCATCGTTTCTCCCGCGAAGTCCTCACTCCGCTATCTCGACACCTCTCCCCCTTCCAACCCTTTCCAACACACTTCGCAGCTCATACACGGAGTCTATCCACTTACTCATTTTTCTTTATATCTCCTCGCACAAAAGCAGCTGACGTCCGCGAGTGTATGATGAGCTCGCAGGAGAGAAGCGGTGGATAAGCTGCAGTACAAAAGAAAGAGAAGCTCCCCTCGTAAAATGCGCCTCGGACTCGCGACCTTCCCACCTTTCTCCTGCGCAGCTTCGTCGTCCGACAAATCGCCCGTCGCCTTTATCGCGCGACGTTGAAAGCACTACATTCAGCTTCTTCACCTCGGATTCTTCTTTCCAAAAATACTTTCGCTCACCGCAGAGACATCGCAGGATAAGGATATAAGAAAGACACATACACACGCGCCGTATTACCGGCGCGCGCCAAAAAAAAGAAAGCACCAGCATATCGCTTTGCAAATTTCTCTTTATTTCCGTCAACACGTATACGTATCATCCTCCTTTTACACGCAATACACGTCGCTCATATATCATTACCATCCTTTTCCTCCCCTTCACTCTTCTTCCACTTTTAAAAAATAAACACTGCCATAGTACACATATATTCCATATACACGGCGATTGATACACATATCGGCGGCGCTGGGCGACCCCCCGTGTATAATCTCAAGGGTGCCGTGATGTGTCTGTGTCTGTGTGTGTGTGTGTGTGTATCGTGTGTGTATGAAAATTGTATACTTATAATCGTTATCGTTACACGTCGAGAGAGATCATGAGGATACTTACGTATATAGAATTAGATATAGAGATGTGTATAGTGGAGCGCGATTATGCATCACGCGTGTGTATAACGTGTGTTTCAGTGTATGATGATCGATGCGCTAGAGAGACGCGACGACTCTATATATATTTACAACGCGACCACTGCGAGCTTCGTTTGCGTGCGTTACTGGAGCTAGTGTAGAAAGAAAACGAAGGCTTTTGTGTGTTAAATCTGGCAGTAAGTTGTATATCTATGGTAAATTTAGTTATAAAACTCGATATATTATATACCGACAATTGACGTTATTGTATTATGTACTGGCAATGCACCTATATTGTTATCTAACATGAAAATACGATGATTCTTTTATGCCTATTACATCCATATCTTTTATTTTAAAAATGTCATTATCGAATCCCTCTGTTACGTTTAACATCGGTACACCAATATTGGATATGTCACATGAAGCGTATATTTGGATATTATATAAAATTCAGTTCCACTCGTGTGTCTTCGCCTTGTCCCCTCACTAGCTCCATATAGCAAACAACCTTAACTCTCCTCACATTTTCGCCTCAAATTTTTTTCGCATCCGCATGTACATAATGCCGCAGAAGTAGAACGCGCGCGACTACAGCGTGAAAAAGCTCTATTATGCGCGGCGAGTTCGGAAAAGCGCTGTATGTTACACGTAGCTTATAAATATATACGCGATGACGATTAATTATAATTATAATTAATGCAGTTGGCGAGAAAGGAAGCGCGTGCGCGTAGCTCTAGCCTACCCTGTTCCTCCAGTTAGCGAAAAAACACTTATATATACGCTTAGAGAAGTATACAGCTAGAAAGGTGTAGAAAGAGATGAAGATAGATTATTTTTATACACAAATATGAGAGAGGGGCGAATATACAAGAGCGAATACAGCGAGTTATGTGAATATAGATTTTAGCAAACTTAATTACGACGCGATAGTGTAATAGCATCGTATTCAGTAAAAATTTGCGAATAAGGGGCTGTATGTGAAAAATATCGGTTTGATTTTGCCTCGAGTAGATGTAGAAAATGTCTGTTTCTTTTTTGAGAGTGAATTTTGATTCGCGGTTATTTTCTACAGCGATTCTCCGTACGACCAGCAGCTTACAAACAACATAGTATATAATATGCGCAAGTGAAATGTACACGTATCACAAATGAATTACATAAATATATTATATATATTATTATATATATATACGTATACAAAATTCGAAAATAGTCATTTACGAAACGCGGGCACCTCTTTCACTTTTCTTATCTTACGTATATTGAAGTTGCGCGAGCATTACAATAAACAAATTCCCTTCTCGCCTCATTTCTTTCTTCGGTTAAAAGCGTATCCAACTTTCCCTTGGAACCATGCACACACAAACACATTCGAGCTTTTCACAGCTAATATAAATATACGCCGCGCTATCGGGCGGGCCGATATCGCTCTAAAAAACTCGCGATACTTTTCATGCGAGCATTTCAATTAATACAAATATTCTTATAATTCAAATACAGCGATGTATAAGTAACAGTCAACGTGTTTTGTCAAGCGCTCGCTAATTTTTTTTTAAATCTGACAAAGCTATAATGGTAAGCATAGAAACCATAATTTATTTTGTACTAAAGCCACATTAGCACGGATTGTTTACTTTCTGTTTTAAACCCAAATCAAACAGGAACGGCTTCACCCTGAACCGCGAGTTAATGCACGGCGCGCGTGCGGGACTTTTTACAATTGTAATTTCCAGTCTAAAATATTTAGAGAGCACGTTACACAATAGTATATGCGGTGTACGTAGGATGTATTATATGTATTTACACGAGAGAGGCAGCTGTATATGCCCGAAAAAAAGGCGAGAGTGAGCACGTACTTATAGGAAAATCGGCCTTCGCATTAATGTGCGCGCGCGCGCCAGGGAGATGAATTAAGGACAGCCGTAGATAGACGGAGACTGCGCGAACCCGGAAAAATGTGTCTCTCCGTTAAACGCCGTTCAATGACACATTTTTTTTTGCATCGAGTAGTCTAGATTTGAAGTGTCATATTACGGTCAATTTACAATGGACAAGTGATATTACTCGTTTTCACAGTTTTTCTCGACACGTGGGTACAAAAAGGCGTGCTGTTTAAGAATCGTACCGAGAGAAAATGCATTTCAAGGAAATTCAGTCGTGTATATTATTGGAAAATTGACTTTGCTCCAGAATTGATTTTTATAAAGTGGCGAGAAATCATTTTTATCTCGTTGAAATTTATGTTCATTGTAAAATATGACCATGAGGCGACTTATGTTTTGATTATGAAAATTTAATTTTCTTTTATTTTCTTGCTATATAGCGTTTAGTGACTAGGCATATAATCGCGATAGATTATGATAAAATAAATTGCAAGCGAAAAGAAAACTACAAGTCACGACTAGAACTCATCTGACAATGATAATATTTTTAGTACATATAATGACTGTGGTAACGGTAAAAAATTCGCTGCATTCATCGGTTCTATAAGCATTTACCTGTTCGCGTATGATTAATAATTGCCTACATATATACTCAGCTCGCGAGATAATAATGGCTTCATTTGAAATTTAAATTTCTCCTTAAACTTTGATTATTCAATCGATCACAGAGAGACTAAATACAACTTTGATTTTAAATTGATTGGTGAATATGGCATTGGTATAAAGTTTGATTTCAATTATCCACTCATAATTGAATACAATAGTGAGGCTGCAACTTTGATCATTGATTTTTATGGGCTGATAAACGTCATACATTTTGATTTTCCTCTCTCGAGAAAGAGAAGTCGCCGCAAAGGCAATATTCAACTGTCACGTATAGCGTATAAGAACGGAGGACAGAGACGATGCTTCAGCGATAGATACATAGAGGAACATTGAAGAGAAAGAGAGCGACATTCAGAGAGACAGCAGCAGAGTTGCACATCGATTATTCAGGAGAAGTACGTGTATACGGCCGCACATCCGATCATTCGTATCCATATCCTTTGCAGTTTTAAGTACACCGATGAGCTGTACGGTATATGTGTGCGTGTATGTATAATGCGCGTGTGTGTAATACGTGTGCGTGAATTGACAGCGAATCGAGTGGCCGCAGTAGTGAGTGGTATGGTTACGCACATTTATACGAGCGATAAGTACAAAAGGTTCTCTGTTACGACGAATTCTTATTAACAGCGAGATTACAAGTCGGAGAACGTATCATCGACATATCGTGTACGATTTTCGTCTTCTATATTTACAGGCATCATCATTATTACTATTACTTCTTTATTCTTTTTATCTTCTTACAAAGTAGTGAGGTTCCTTTACGTTTACCGTCGTCTTTAGCATATCGTAGACTAGAATCGATCGTTCGCTCGTATTACATAGCAGTAAATTAATAGTGACTCGTTGATGGAGAAAAAATTCTTAGAAAGAGCCATGATATATTCCATTATTATGTACCCGCGCGGTAATAATTTCTTCATGATTGATGTGAAATATTCACCGAACAAAGGAAGCCAGCGTAGAAAATCGCGTGTTTTTGCAATAATTTTTTTTCTCTCTTATAAGATTATAGATTTTTAGAAAGTCGTGGTTTCGGTACAAATTTTGAGACATGAAAAATACGTATATGATAATTACAAAATTACAATACCAATTCGTCTAAAAATTTTTTCTCAGTAACTTACAAATAACATCGACATCGATAAAAATAATGTATATATTCGATTCTCTTAATAGCTAATAAACACAGTCAATAAAAATAGATCATGGATCATCTGTATACTAATGTATATCATCCCTTACAGAATTGTATTAACTTTTAAAATAAAAAAATAAAAATAAAAACAATTTCTTCCAACCAAACTATCATAAATCCATAAGGGATCCATATAAATAACGCACACACCTTGAACCCAAAAGGACTCTACAAGCGCCTATCCTCCTCCTCACTTTCGTTTCCTCCCGCTCGCTCGGTTGCCTACCTCCAGGCGCGTTCGCGCAAGCTCACCGTTGCGTGAAAGCGCGTATAAAGTCGCGCGCAAAATCGACGTGCACGCCGTCCTTTGACGACTCGATCCTTATCCCTCGCTCCCTCACCTTTTCTCCGCAGTCGCGTCGTCGCGGTATTTATACCTTACGCGCACGCGCGCGTTAATGAGCTTACGAGGGCGCGCCGTCTTATATGTATACACGTTTCTTTGAAGGGTGTTCGAGGTTCTCGCGCGCGCGCGTTTAATGAGCTTTTTATCGGAGTTTCTTTTGCGTTTTTTTCTCTCGTTCTGTGTTGCTTTGAAGAAACTCTCTCTTTCTCGCGGGGAGTTTATTTTTAGCGCTCACGCGCGAAAAATCGCGAGGAAAAGCCGCCGCGCTCGCGGGAAAAAGTTGTAGGAGGAAAAACTCGAATGCCGCCTCGCTTTTTGCCGATTCGCGCGTTGCGCAATTCTGCGGTATGGTTTCTGCGCGCGCACTCGCTTTCCGTGCGTTATAAATAAACTGTCGGCAGTGAAATACGCTTGAAGAGATTCATTAATGGTGAACGGCGCGGCTAATAAAGTGCGCTCGTATATAAAAGAACGGCGTAAAATCAAATTATCCATTCAGAATGTACTTTTTCTGTGAAGTGAGCTTTCAAAGGCTGAACATTACACTTCGATAAATAAATTACCGTCCGATTCACGACATAATTATACACCTCAATCGCTATTTCTCACAGAGTTATATCAAAACTCTCCAAGTGCACCATATAGCAAACGACACGCACAATCGTTCCTTATTCTCCCTCACACCACATATATCGTGTCCATCGGTTTCTTCCAGGCTTAGATGAAACCGCCGAGCGCGTCGTAGAACTCCTGCAGGTAGGCGAGCAGCTGAGGCATTGTGGGCCTGTCGCGGGCGGGTCCCAACCAGCAGACGGCCATGACAGCGAAGAGCTCGTCGGGGCAGGGCCGGGGCTGGGCCAGTCGGTAGCCGTCGCGCAGGAAGGCCATCAGCTCGAAGGGGTCGACCTCGAGGTACGGCTGCTGGCCCATCGTCGCCAGCTCCCAGAGGAACACGCCGAACGACCACTATGGGGAAACGATTGATTAGATATGGTTGGGTTGAGCTATATAGTGTTTTTCATGTTTTTTCATTTTACGAAAATGGTTAGATAATAATAGTAAGAACTGGCAAAGAAAATATTTAGACGAATATAGAAAATAAAACTACGATATATAATAAAATTACAAAAATATGTAATTGTGTTCCTTTATTTCTTATAAATAAATATTTGAATAATTTGATATTATCAAACTATAGGAAACAAACAAGAATCTAGCATATTCTTTTATAGACAATAAAAATTACATACAATTTTCCGTAAAATACTCTACCATCCAACATTAAACCACAAAACTATTTCACATTTAACACTGAAAAGAATTCTCTCCACTGTCCACGTCGAAAAAAGACGAGCTGACATTCTTTTTTAAAAGTCCAACAAAAATCTCTTTTTTTCTCGCCATACACACACGCGTGCCCAGCTTTTGCATATGAATAGGAACGAAAGAGAAGGAGAGAAAGAGAAAGAGAAAAAGATAATCGTGCTCACCGTGTCGCTAGCAGTGCTGTATTGGCCGTGCTGCAACGTCTCCAAGGCCATCCAGCCGATGGCCCGGTTCTCATTGTCACCAAGACAGTGATAATCCTGGGGGAAGAGATCGCGCGACAGCGCCGCGTCCGCTAGCCTCGTGCGCAGTGTCGCCGTGTCGATCAGGCAGTTCCTCGTCGCCACGTCTCTGCGAAAAGTTTTTTACTTCTTTTATATACATCTACGCTTTTGTCATTTTTAGAAGGTCTATTCAAGTATTTTTGAAATATAGTTGGAGATATATGTGACTGATGGCCATGCTTATTTAGAATTATTTTTTGTCTTTTCTCAGACACACATTATTCTTCTGTTATTAATGATATTGTATACTAAAATGAATTTTTTAGGAAAAAATTATTAACGATTGTGTAATGACATAACGATTGCTTCGAAAGCTCGAGAAAATATTGCACTTTAACACAATTTTGCTGAGAATGCGGAAAATTAATTTGAAAAAATTATTAAGTTTTTTGTGATACTTTAGAACCTACTTATATGGTAGCTTTAAAAAGCAATATCGCAATTTTTGCAAAATAGTTTATAATATCCAAGTATTAGACATTTTTCTACCTAAGAACAGTAAAGAATTCGAATAAATGTAAAATTTTCCAGTACAATGAACCACAGTACAATACTATTTCACTATACTCTAGTATAAATACACAATTTTCAACTACATAATTCAATTGCATAAATCATAATTGCATCCATCGTACACTACACTATAAATATCAACCAAACCCACAATTCTCCCAAAGGAAGCAAAAAAGAAAGCAACGAAAATTCTCTCATGACACACACCTATGCAACAATCCGCGTCCATGGAGAAATGCGCCGGCCCTCGCCACCTGTACGGCAATGTTGACGAGGTCGCGCGTCACCGGGTGATGCTCGCCGTTGGTAAGGTAGGTCTTGAGGTTCAGCTCGCTCGGCGTGCAGGCGTACGCGAGCATCGGACTGTTGCTGCCGTCCAGGCACGAGGCGCCCAGCGACGCTATGTTGCCGTGCACGAGGCCGGCGAGCTGGGAGCCCTCGACGACGAGAAGCGAGGCCTGGTACGCCGACGCTGCTTCTGGAATGGAAAGTGTGTCGTTGTAGCGAGGTGGAGGCGGTCTTGTCGGTTGTTGGTAAGACGGGGAATGATTGTAGCGTGGATCGGTCGTGGAAGTGCGTATGGGCAGTTTGAGTGTTTGAAGTTTTAATATATAGAGGTTGGGTGTGTGTGTGATATGAGTTGGGAATGCTTCGTTTTGGAAACTATAATATTTGAGGTAGAATTTGGTTGTTGTGTTGGTAAGCTACCTCCTTTTTCTTGTTACAATGTATGTTCCGTTACAAATTATTAATTGTAAATTTTATTACTTCGTTGAAATTCTCCGTTAATATACTTTTGTTATTTTAAAATAATATTTGGAATTTCTCAAAGAAACATTTAGCAAAAATCCTCTGAGTTTATAGGCCTCTAAAAGTTTAATAAAGTTTAAAAGAAATAATTCAAGAATTTTTAAATGTAATCTGCTGAATTAACGTATGTACTCGATCTTTACAAATTTGGTTGTGGTAAAAGGAATACTTTTGTCACGACGGAAATTATCTACTTCATAAGAGTTATAAGTGATAAATATAGGAGTGTATTCAACTCATTGACTAAACGCGTATATTAACTTTTTTAACTTATGGAAAACAAAATTTATAATCGAGATATCTTCAAATACATCAATTTATGCATGAAAATCACAGTAGGCCTTCTTACGAGCAGTCTCTATATATCTACCTATTAAAATTATCATGATATTAATTACCAAAAATTTAGATTACACTACAAAACCCCCTACTCTACCGGCACTATACTAAAATTTAAAACACCATTACGCAGCATAATCTAAGTTACACTTCACTCTAGCGCTCGCTCCCTACTCATAACACAATTGCAGCCGCCACAGCGCGCAATAATAATCGCGCGCAACTTCCCTCTGGCCAGTGTTGGCCGATTAGTTTCCGCCTAGTTAGAGCTCCGGTGCAATTTCTCCGTGTGCGCGCACTCGGCGCATTCCGAAAGTTAAATTAATTCCGAGCGTAGGTATATATAATACGCGCGTGTTTATATCTGTATACATGTGCTCATATTATGTACCTGTGACAGTCTTTATGATGACTTCCTGCTCGCGGCCGGCCTGGCTGAGGCTGCCCCGGTAGACGCGGCCGAAGGTGCCTTCCTGGACGACGCTGCGACAGAGCAGCGCGCCCCGGGGTACTGCGACCGCTCGCGCCTTCTCGCATGGGTCCGTTGACTGAAACAGGTCAAAGTGCTTTCATCAGATGAAATGATAAATATGTTGAAAAGTAGGTAGTAATGTTATTATTTTTGTTGGGTTTAGTGATTTATTTGGATGACGGTAACCATTGTTTTTGATTGTAATAGTTGAATTATATATTAAGGATGTTTTTTACAATAATTTTTACGCATTGCATGATAAAAGTAACAATGTACATTGAAAGAAGGAGTCTTGCAACAATGAAAAAAATTCTTT
>UXGD01005973.1:0-13363 GCA_900474315.1 Torymus auratus
ATTAAAAATTAATTAAAGGAATCAGCAAATTAAGTTTGAGGAAGCTACGGGCCAATGAATTGGCAGCGGTTTTTAATTAATTTGTATTCAATCTCTAGCAGCTCCAATTCCCGAAAGCTTTACATATTAACTGAAAATTCAATTAAAGCAGACAAAATTTCTAACTCGCATAACGAGCGCAAAAGCGTTCCAAATACGGTGAAATAGTTATTTTTCAAAAGTTCCGCAATAATCCAATAAATGTGCAATGGTTCCGTTTGAATCCGATACTGGAATATATGGTTGTAGTATTAGAGACTTTTTGCGATAAAATGAACATTTTCGCGAAAAGATACTCAAAATATATTTCGAGAAATTCACTCGTGTTCCAGCCATTTGCACCCTCATGAATATATTCCTATCTATTATGCAGTATAATACAATAGGCAAGATACACATTTGATCTACTTAAAATCTCATACGGTAAGAGATAACAAGCTGGACGCGCCCCTGAGTTCGAGCGGCGAGTGTAACGAATATCTCCTCCCATAAATTTATCGTCAGCGATAGCCTTCTCAGCCGCCTGTCATCTAAATGTGCTTTCTTTTCTATTTTTAGTGAGACCACGACTGCCTCTATTATGTTCTGAATTTACGTAAGAAGGAAGCGGAGAGTGGGAAGAGTTGTATTTCTTTTTCTCAAACTATAGTTACAAACACGTATTACAAGTCTTGGTTTCCTAAGCCAGACCAAAAAGCGTATAATAGATTTTGAAGCTATTTTCAGTTTTTTAGAAAACGAGAGGATCTTTTAAGTTTTAACTATTAAATTTTTGTACAAGGGACCTCTGTTTATTTCTACGTTAGAGTATTATAATAATTTTATTTAATTTTTTAGTTTTATCGGTAATATAAATAGCACGGATAATCTATATGCACATGATTATATTTAGTAACTCAGGAGCATTGCTAAATGGATGAAACTTGATAATCTGAATAAAAATGGTGGACTTTTTAAATAAAATGTACAGTATAAGTGTTCGATATATTACAAAGAGATGAGCAATCTTGCTATAAAGAATAGTCTAATAAAAAAGTTTAATATAAAAAGGCCAGAAAATAAGGCTGCGTCCGAATTTCTCCACTTACTCTTTCCTCCGGCACATACGGCCCGCGCCGCGTCGCTCCCAAAGCTTGCGACAGCCTCCGATGGTTTTGCAGTCTTTTCGCTCTCGCAATCGTTGCTCTCCTAAAAATACTCCAAATAGTGCTCCCTCTCTTTCTCTCTCTTAGTTGCGGACACACGCGTCGTTATGAATTTTCAAGGGCGCCGCGGGAGGGAGGCCACTCGTCTTTAGAAACGCACAAAGCTGCGCTTTGTGCGCGCGATTTTCATCGACGCCGCAGGGTCGGACAAGGAGAGAGGCAGAGGAACGCATATTACCAATCAGAGACCGCGGGAGAGGCAGAGGAACACATATTACCAATCGTAGCCCGCAAGATATTGCAATTAGAGTGAAAGGCTCCCTCTCTCTCTTAACTATATCGAGTCGAGTGATCCGAAAATCTCGCCGCGATATTTGTTGAGCGAGAGAGAGAGGGGAGTGGTGTATGCTCGTTTTACGGCCAGCTTGTCTGTGTCGTTTGTGGTTGTAGGCTGGGATGGCAGTGAGAAAAAGCCGGCTGTGATTGCTTTGGAGAATTTTAACAATTCCCGTTATTGCTTCCTTTCGCCCCACGATGGATGAAAAGTGCTTTTGCCTGTCAGTGCTAAATTTTACCAGGCACCTATACCTATTTTTATATTTAAGAAATTTTATTTTATCAAGCAGGAATTAATCCATCATATGAAAAATTGTATCAATCTCTTTTAGAATTTGATCCCGAGTATTCATTTGAACGTGTTTATAAAAATGTAACGACGTAGTAGCACTTCTTTATTATTATTTCCTCAAAAATGAATAAAAACTCCTCTGCTTATTTTATATTACTCATTAATGTTCTCAATATTAAAATGTTAATATTTTTGGTTACAAGTTAATTCTCAAGTTGGAATAAATTTTGTACATCTATTTACGCTAAAAGCAAGTTATAACAATTGATGAGTCGGGAGGCTCCATTTAAGCTCGATACGAAACAGTTCGGCCGAGTTACGTTACGGCGTAAAGTTGTTTACAGGAGCTTTATTGGTCCTTACCGCAATACCTTATCAACGAAATAAAGCTCATTCCCGCTTAACGTTTGTTTAAAACGAATTTCCACTAGCCCAAATAATACTTGTAACGGATTACAATTAAGAGCAACTAGAAACATTTCTTCTACCGACTTGATCATTCTCGGACGTCCATTTGCCTTTCTTCTATATCTTATCGGTGTTTTAATTCGTTGCTCAACTCCTGCACTTAACCCAATTATACACTGTCTCTACTTTGAGAAAGTGCGAGCTCTAAAGTTGCAAAGCGGCTCGAATTTTTCAACTCGCTGCGATTACTTGCGCGAATCGCTTCTCCACTTTCAGCGCTATGGATGGCGCGAAGAGCGTAGTTGTCCTTATTAAATTCCTCTCGTGCTACGCGGTCCCTTTCAGAAACACACGCGCGAACTCATTAAAACGTCACTGCATTACCTCCACTGGCGCGTGCGCATTCACTCACCGTTTCATTGACTTTTTTCTTTCTTTCGAGGCCTCTGCTCGTCCCATTATCCCTTTTGTCCGCTCCACAACGAAATCACAAGCTTCGCGCTACGAAGGAAGAGCTACGAGCGAGCCGAAATCAAATCAAGGCGCTTTCGCGATTCGCCGGGGGGAAAGTAGGCAGCGATTTAATTTCGAGTATCTTTCGTCCTAATTTAAGGCGGGAACACTCGAAACCCTCCCCGAGCAGACTGGAATTCCCGCGTTGCGCGGAGGGATTGAAATTTCAAGCCCAAAGAACGCTCGGGACTCCGTCCGACTGAATTTTCTAATCGAGCCGAAGCTCGGGAGTAGTACTTCTCCTGTGAACGCCGAGATTTTTCGCGCCCCGTGCTTACGCGCGCATTGATTGCTAGCTGGGCGAGCTATTGTTGGAAAAAGAAAACGTTGTTTTACCTGCGCAAACTATCTGTGAGCCTGGCCAATGCTATGGAAATTTTATACGTAATGTAGTTTTAGAAAGAAAGGTTTGAAAGAAAATTTCTTTCAATGCGCTTTATACGATGAAGAATGAAGAAGAATACGGCGGAATGGAAATTCGTGGAAATAAAGCAAGCTAACATTTATTGAAAATGAAAAGTAATCGATTCGACGAAACGTAATAAAGCTAGATATTTATTATAATTAATAAAGTTTTGAATTCTTAATATTATAAAAATTAATTAGGAAAAAATCGAAAATCCAACTGCGAATCCAGTTTTATAAGCTATTATACGTTAAAAATATGATTTTCATAGCCCATGCAGATACCTAATGAAGTAGATCGTAATTTAATGCCATGAACAATAGAGTTTTCGTGTAACCAGTTTAATTTCCATGGAGCTTTTACTCTAATTATCATAAGTCCAGTGTCAGGGTTTTACTTCTTCTTCCCCCAAGACATTTTATCCAAAAAAGCGATTCTAAACTTTGTCGGGTCCGCGCCTCTTCTCCTCGAGCCCTCAATAAAAAGGAGCAGAGAGCCGCACCCCCCGAACTTCCCTTCCTCAGCGCGTCGCGAACCGCATACAGATGTGAGTCAATTCATGCCCCGACCTCTCCCCCCCTAGCGTTTAATTTTAGTCCTTAAAATTGTTGGCTAATTTACGCGCTCCGTGCGGGACCCCGCCGGACACATACGCGCGAAATTATACTTGCGCGAAATTATACTTACGCATCCGGCGTGCGCTAGCTGCTTCTGTAATTTCGGCCAATTTATTCGCATGTGGGGAAATTCGTCGCGCACTGACAAAGGAAAGGCAAAAGGAAAAAGGCGGAAAACTTAATAGAGCAACCTTCGGTGGCGCAGTATTTGTGTAGCTATTGCATGCGAGCGTCTTGTAAGTGGCTGAGAAAAATAGGAAATTCTGGAGAATTTTGAGAGAACGGCGTGTTGCTAAGGTGGGAGTCTGAATGCGGGAAAATTGTGTCATATGCGCAAGCGTAAGATTTTTGCGAGCTCCCGCTGAATGTTCGCTATTAGCTCTGTTGTGTGCACGTGTGCGTGCGTTCGCGGGAAAAAGCGTCAAGGAAAAATTCAATGCAATTAGGAAGGTATTGAGAATGATTTCATTGTCTAGCTGCAGCCCCGGCTACTTTCGCTGCGCTCATGGTATTCTCAGTACGTTTATTCTGTTGAAGAGATACAACACATTTATGTTTGCTAAATAATTAATACGAAGTATCATCATTCAAAGGAATCATTATCGAAATGTTGTGCTTCTGCCAAACAACAAATTGAATATATATCCTATTAAATCCAAAATAATTATCAGTTACATATATTATATATTATTTATTCTGTTTGTGTGTGTGTGTTCGTTGCAAATGCCATTTCCCATACGTTGTATCAAATCATTCATTGGTCACATCAAACCAACAATTTACTTTATTAAAATAGAATATACAAATAGATTGAAATTTTAAAAGCTCAAGAACGCTAGCACTTGCAGGTTTACTAAATTAGCACATGATCGCTCACCGAGATTCAAATTCATCATCTAAAAGAAAGCTTTTCCCTGTTCTGCTTTCTCGCCGCGCAATCGTGCTCTCTATACGCCCGATGCATCTTTAAGTAGCGCGGAATTGCTCGTAGAAAAAGGTTTTCACACGTACACGTGCGTGTACAGGCGTGTATGTGTGGGCCACTCGAGCTTTGAAACTGCGTCGCTCACGAGCTTTGCCTTGGTGCATTTTTCTCGAAATTCCCTATGACAGAGAGCCTTTCTCGCTCGATTACTCGCTCGCGGGCGTTTATATCGGCGCAACTCTGCAGTTTTCCTCCCTTTCTACGATATGAGCGAGAGGTAAAAGCAGAGCAAGAGAAAGACTACGTCTCGCAAACTCAATAACAGCTTATTGAGTAATGAATAAAAGCTTATTCATTGAACATCCTAATTAAAGCGTCATGCGTTATCCGGCTCAATCCTTTATCCGCCTAATTGTTAATATTATAATTATATTATGATAACTATAACATCATTTATTTAATCCGCGTTCTCGTGCACTTTCCCAGTTCTCTATTTTAGTAATCAGTCCTTTTGAAAACTATTATCCAATTTAACCTGAAATCTCATTGACAGCTATCAATTCTGTCATGAACAAAGTTTTTCTATTTTCCAGTAAATTTGGTAATACTTATGAAAGAATTGAGCTATTTTCTCTGGGAAAACAAAATAAAATTTTCAGCTTTTATCATGCAATCATCTTTATATGATATATGAAAATTATTGGCCCCGAGATACAGAATCTTCTACAGAAAATATGTTTTATTATAATTGTGAAGAACAGTGTGATCCGCATATCCACGAGTCCGCTAATAGGGAGAATTTTCATTGGCCAAATAGTATACAAATTTATTTAAAAACACGGAGTTGATGATATTTCATCTTTAAACATATGAAATTCAATAGACATAAAAAGAGCGATAGGTTTATGAGGGGATTTCGAAAAAGAATGGGAAAAAAATAATGAAAAGAAAAATACGATGTAAAAACCGGCACTGATGATACGTGTCCTAATTAGGCTAACCACGTGAATGAAAATGTTGATCAAAACAGCTTAACAATAAAAAGTATTTTTCTTGTTACAAGAGCAGGAAATGAAGCACAAATTGAAACGTTGGCCTCCCGCGATACGAAAACAGACGTCGTAAGTACAGCAACCGCAAAATCAGCGCACATAATCTCGAGCGCCAAGTGCAAGGCTCCTCAAACCCACTTTCTCAATGAGCCGTCATTGCCGAGACTGCTGCAAGGGAGCGCATTCGACGTCATTTACGTGTCATTACTATACATACACACAGCGTCTCGTGTGCGTGCGCCGGTGATTTTCCTCGGAATACCACCGAGCTAAAATAAATCGCGCTTCACCAGCCTCGCTGGCCTTTTCCGGGAATTCTCGCTCTTCAACTGCTGCGGGCTTTCGACTATTATGCGTGCCTGGGCTAGAATGTTCTTTTGCTTGATGCGTTTGGGGAAAAGGTATCGATTCGCGATGCCTCCTAAGACAGCTCTTTCTTGGAGAATTTTCCTCGCGGTGCACGCTTTGCAGTCAAGCAGCAATTCTATGATAGTAACAACAAGGTTTCGACGAAATGTTTTAGGAATGTTGTTTGGAATAGAAATACACTATTTTTAGAAAATATCCGCGTGGAAGTGCTGTGTCTGCTGGTAGATATTATTATCTCATGATTAGCGATTTTCTAGCGATTTTTCAATTTCCAAAATTTTATTTTTTCATTTTTTTACAGTTCAAAGGTATTATTTTTTCACGCACTTTCTGTTATATTAAAGCTTATTAATGATAGAATGGAAAGTAAGAAAAAAAAAGTGTCATAATAATATATCAAGTCGACGTAAAGAGCGATCGTGATAGCGATATCTGTGTGTGTTCGTAGCAGTATGGCGAGGCGACAATAATCGTCATTAAGAACACATGCCCTTTTTCCAGCATCGATATTCAACGAGTAAAAAGCGGGAACGCAGCTATACTCTTCCGGCGTAAAAAGCTGATGGCCGCAGGGGCTTCACACACGCTCGACTTGGTCCTTTTTTCGGCTATCATTGGCAAAAGCCAGTGTCTCGGCTGCTCTAGAAATGATATACCAGCTGATGTCACCAGCATTTTCTGAATAATTCAAGAGTTTTCGAGTTCCAGCTAAACACGCACATAACGCTTTCGCAGTGAACACAACGCCTGAGTCGAGGAAAAGCCTTTCGTTGGCTTTTCTTTTATACGCGCGACACACGCTGCATGAATCTGCGCGTCATGCATGGTTTGTCATTTCCGCGAAAGATACTCGCTCGGCTCTCTCCGTTATTAAAAGCGCAGCTAATCGCGAAAGAAATATCTGCTTTGTCATTTATAAGCTTCCTCGCAAGCTCGAATGGAGGGATACACAGAATATATGCCGCGTTTCCCTGAGATTTATTTATTTTAATTTCTGGCAGTATATACCTGCATGTGTTCTCTTATACGCGCGTATTTCAAAGCCCGGAAGTCCTGTCTGAATCATTCCCGTCGAGGCTTTTTCGAGGGCTTTTTGGATACTGATTGATGAAAAATTGTGTGAAAAAATAAAGTGACAAACGAGCCGCAGTTTTCAAAGTCTCGCGATCAACCACGGAGCTGACGCTACAGCTTATGTATGTTATCTAAACGACGACAAAACAGTTGTTTAATGCTACAACTTTTAAAAATTCTCTTGCACACACTTGAGCTTTAGTCCTTCTTGAAGAAAAATGCTCTAATTGTTAGAAAAATGTCAACTTTTCAGCTGTTTCTCAGCCCCGGGGACCGGACAAGTTGGAGCGCCCGTTTCTAAAGAGGGTCTTTGATCGAGGACGGCGCGACGAAAGACGGAAGTAGCAGTCGCGCGCGGGCTCCTCAGCTCGGGAGGACAGAAATCTAATGAGCTCTTTATAAATTACTCGCCGAGATATGTCATTTTTCTCTCTGTCAGGGCTCAACTCACCGAGCGCTAATTAATCTTTCCTCGCTCAGAGCTTCAAGAAAGCCCGAAATATTTAACGATAACTCACTGACACCTGGATCTCGGCTCCACGCGAACGAATGAATCGCGCCGATGAATTTCACCGGGAAACACATCAACGTTGCGGACTAAGCCGGCGGCGCATGCCGTTTAGCTTATAAACATAATTTTGTCCTGCGATACGCCGGTTAAGTCAGCCGCGCGAAATATATCGCGGCGCTTTTTATTCGGTAGACGTCCTCTGCCGCGAAATTTACGAGAGCAGGAAGGGGCAGCGCGCGCCCACGCCTGCGAGTTATGCACCGGACAGATTTAATCGATGCAGAATGTACCGGGCGAAATAATGATTTATGGCCGAGAGAGCGTTTAATTCTTCGGGCAGACTCCGCCGAAACGCGGAGAACGCGGCTGCTAGTTGGACGAAGAAATTTTTATACCGAGCTGCGAGTGCGCGCCTGCGCGTCAGCGTTAAAAACTTCATTCAGGATTACCTGTTAGCGAAATATTGATCTGTCAATAAAAAAGCAGCGAATAGCGGTGCGCTGAATTTTTTCAAAACTAGCGCTGCCTTCCTTATTGCGGAATGAGCTTTACGTTGTTTTTATCTATAATGCGCCGCATAAAAATTTCTTTTACACGCTTTTCGCCTCCGGCGAAATAACTTACGATTATGCGGTTTCACAGTTTATTAAATGTGTATTACATTGCAAACATTGTACGTGCGTGCTTGGATCTATTTTTACACACTGAGTAATAACGGTTGTAAATTTGATTAAAAGCTGACATTCAAGGCTGAATTGTTGACATTCTTGACATGCCACGCACTTCTGCAGGAAGAGTTATCGGAATATTAAAATTTTAACAAAGTCGTAAAGTAAAGCTCGAGAAAATTTGTCCGGCAGGACAGTTTGCCAAAAATACAGTCATCAAACAACACATACCTACATGCGGAGTTTATAGTATGTAAATAAACCGCCATTAAAATAATTTTTCATTAGACGCTCAAAGTTAAAGGCACATTTAATACCGTAAAAGAAAATAAAAAATCTTTCGCGAATGAAAAAGAAAGTCGCGTATATTTATTTTCTAAACCCTCGTTTTTCCGCAGCTCCAACTAGAACTTTCAAGTGTTCCTTTTTCTCAGCCCTTTACGGAAATTCACGCGTGTAGTTACATTCAAAGTTCATTTTACCGTATGACGTTGATTATAATAAAGCAACCCCTAGCTGATGTTTTTTTTTTCATGTTTCTAATGACATTACCACATTTAAGATTTAATTTTTCTAGAAAAACGTCGTTTTTTAGTACTTTGATAAATTCATCAAGCTAAACAAACACTACACTATATAGTTAATAAGAAGAAAATAAGGGTAGGAAAAGGTAAAAATGTAGGCGGTCCTTGAAGTTGAAATTGGCGCGTTCTGCGCGCCGCCATCCGGAATAAGTTCCTCTCGCGGGGGTGAGGGCGCGGAAAAGCAACCCTCGAGCCCAGCGCGTACGAACGGCTCTAGAAAAAGCTACAACAAGAGAGAGGGAGAGACTCTACGTCATTTTCACTCGAGCACCGTTAAGCGATTGCTCGCGAGTCCGTAATCCCCGTCTGAAATGAATTAAAAGTTTAAGCAGCGCGTCGAGGACGAGTTTCACGAGTTAAGACTAAACGGGCGATTAAATCGTTAAAAAGTTAGGGAGCTCGCAGGAAAATAACACGCGCTGACGGAAAAAGCGGCCCGCGCGCGCGATATTAGTCATATTTTTACTCGGCTGGCCAAAGTAACGCGCGGCCGCGCGATCGAGTGACTAATCCCGCGAAAATAAAGTCTCGATATATTTAGGCGAGTCTATCGTTGCCGCGAGTTTTTACGCGCGAAGTGTATTTTTACAGTTCGTAAATTACGCAATGGAGCGGTTGGAAGAGTGTGGCTCTTCGTTTCGGTGATATATGAGACCTCCTATGTTGCGACCAAAAATTAATTCGACCACTAGAATTCGATAGCAAAGGTTAAGAATGCGGAATTATTCTGCGAAACAAGAGATTTTCTAAATCGCTATGCGAAATGTTCGTTTAATCTTACAGGTGTACTTAGCGAGAAACATTACTTACAGCTAAATATGTGGTACGTGAGGTGAATACAAACTCGAGCCGCACAGTCAATTGCTCGATGAATTAATAAGAGAAGTCGAACTAACAAAAGGAACTCATCGTCATTAAAAAAATAACGCTCAAACTCGAATATGCGCAGTTCGTCGGTAGAACGACTCAATGGACTGTCCGTTAAAATACTGACAATGTAGAATGAAGTGGCCCGGCGTTCTTCGCGGAACGAAAGGAAACCGAAAGGAGCTTTCCGACGGAAATAAATCAAATCGCCTGCTCTCCGAGATTCTCGTGTGCTTATCTCGCGCGACATGGAGCAGTCGAACGAGAAAAGTTCCGCGTGTGCAAAATGACGTGCGGCCCGTAGAGCAGGAGGTAATACGCTCGGATTTTCCCCCAGGAAACTGTTGTTCTTTAATTCTCTTTTCTTATTGTGCAGCGCTTCGAGCCAGCGATTCTTCATTCGATAAAGTAATGTAAGCCGCGCTACGACCTTCCGCAGTCAACGTATACTTTTTCGAAAGAGTATGTATCCGCTTGATTTACGCTCTTTTTTATAAACAAATAAAACTCAACGTAAACTATTCCGCAGGCATGTATTAAAGGTTAGTGGAGTTTTTAGCGAGATGCAAATGTCGCGGAGCCGTAAAACGTTATCAAACGTCGAGTGAAGAAAAAATCAGCCTCGTAAAACACGTCAAGTCTATATAGTGGAGATACTAGTTGCTGACCGTATCCTTCGCCAGTTTTACCGTAATAATTTCAAGCTATAAAACTTTGAATTTCAACATTAACTACTCTAGCTGCTATTCGTATTATTCGACTTTATTTTCTTTGGGGGAGTTACGAGGAACGTGCGGACTGCCGAAACTTGTACGAGAGCACTGAATAAATTATGTTTGGACATGATAAATCTCGCGTAAAATTATACTGACTTGTCATTATAGCCAACGGCAGCCAAGTTATTTTTAATATAGATTTGATAAAATTAAGCAAAACTTATAAATACACAATATTGTTTGCATAGATGTAATATATAAATATAATAAAATGCAAAGACGGCCGACGTAAAGACGCGCGAGAGAAGCTGAAGCGGCTGCGCCACTGCGGTGGCGGTCACGCGGAGCCCTCTCTAAGATTAGAAACGCTGCTACCTACTGCTGCCGCTGCTCGAGCAATCAACCGCTGCCCAAGTCCCGCACGCACACACACGTGCAGCTGCACTCGGACACGTGCGGACTCGGCCGTCGCTATGGCGCGCGTCTTTTTCTTCCTTCCCCGTTGCGTTTCGCCCGCGCAATTGACCTGTGTTTTTTCGCCCGAGAGTTTTCGGGGATTAGCGCCGCCCGCACTCATGGCCGAAGAAAAGGGGGAATTTATCTTGTCATTTGATGAAAAACCGAGCGCGAGTGCCGCTTTTTAGATTGCCTTATGGATCTTCGCATTTCAAGCGGGAGGAGTCCCACTATTTTTCCAACATACCTTGTAGATTAATAAACATTGCTTAGCTGAATTAAGCTGACTGAAAGCAAAAAGTGCTTAATTTCAGATAAAGTACACATTAAACAGCTTTTGAGAGTCGGAAGCTATAGAGAAGAAGGAAAATATTGTTTGGATAATGTACGTCAACCCAGTAATTTTTCTCACTGTTCCCGTGGGAAAATCGTAACAAATGGGATCATTTCGCGAGTTGCATTTTCTCTCGTGGTCGTTTTCTTTTAAGAATAAGTGTTATCACCGCACTCTGATAATTCATAATCGTAGTTGTATGCAGTCACGGGTTCGCGAGCCAAGAATTACATTGTTCTGCATTTACGTTTGGTTTAAGCTCCACAAAAAAATAAATAATCAATCTCTGCGTATTTTTAACACGAAAAAGAATTTTTTATATTCCATAAAGGAAACAAGTGATAACTTTTGCAGTTTTAGAATATCATATTTTTCACTGAGAAAAAAGCCGTTAGTACTGTATTATTGCCTTAATTATGCTTTTTTGTAAAATGAATTATAATATGTTAATAATATATATATATTCATATAATCCAAATGACTATAGATTATAGTAACTCTATTATTGTACATTTAACTAAATGTTCAGCAAAGTTTACTATATTTATTTAGGATAATATAATATTTCCATTCGAATTCCTTTGATATTTAAAATTTGACTATATATTAACATATTGTTTGTATCACTATAAAATATAGTTGTAGCCAAATATGTACCACTATATTTTATAGTACTTTAATCTGAAAATATACAACAAAGAAAATCAAATATAATTATAGATTTTCAGAAAATCGTTTACCTGCGCAGTTCAGGCACTTTGGAATTTAATGTATTTAACAGGCCCAAATTGATATTTGCGTACAATTAATAACTTTCCACCTTTAATAATTCAAATACACTAAAATCTCAATTTGCATATTATTATAGAATATGAAGTTAAAAATTTAACATTACATTCCCGAAATATTAAAATGACCTTCTGAAAGTAATTTAGAAGCAAAAATTAATAACATCTTTTAAAGATAAGTATTATACTTACAATGCCATAACATTTGATGTGTAATTTTTTTTATGCTGTGAATAAGTATATTGAACTAGTTGCAAAATTTGCAATAAAGGATGATCGTTATTTGCTAGAGGGTATATAGAAATTTTTATGAATCTTCCCTACTCTCATTGATTATTTCCAGGGAAAGCTACTTTATACCTGTTGTAAAGTGTAGGTAATATCGCAACATGAAGACTTGTTATCGTTTGCTATTAGCTTTTAGTGAAATCTACAAATAAAAGCACCCTTATACGTATTTTCAAATCTGAATAGTATTAAAATTATACTATCATCGACAAGTATTACGTAGGTTCGTTTACAATATTATATAATAAAGATTTTTTCGTAATATTGACGTATACATAATATTTCGTAATTTTTATAAATATTGACTACTTTTTGAATAATTTCAAATAAATATTACGACCAGGCAGCAATTAAATTTATAACTTTATATATTTGATAAAGTACCGGAATCCACGTAAAACTTGTATAAAAGTACCAAAATTTTGCATCGAAATAACTCAATGAAAAATCGATAATATTATTATCCTCGTGCAAAAGTGAGAAAAAAAGTATAAAGCATATAAAGCCGCAATCGCGAAGTGGGGCGAATAAATTACAGTTCTCTCGGTTTGTATTACCCCCCGCAAGAGCAGCATCAAAAGCGTGTTGGGCCCGCATAGCTGTAAATCACAAAAACGTCGTTTATTGGGTCGGTGGTTTGTGCAACCGAATCCTTTGCCATATTATGCTATCTGATCCTTGAACTTCTCATCTAACGTAAACACGTTATAA
This sequence comes from Torymus auratus, assembly GCA_900474315.1. Lineage (NCBI taxonomy): Eukaryota > Metazoa > Arthropoda > Insecta > Hymenoptera > Torymidae > Torymus > Torymus auratus. The sequence goes on from UXGD01005973.1 coordinate 13,100, forward strand.
GACCCGGCATTTTCCTCCGACTGATCCTTATTTCTATACGTCCTTTGAGTAAAACGTGTGAGCTTCCATCGCTCCATTTACCAGAAAAAAAACCGCTGCCAATTCATTGTCTCGTAGCTTCCTCAAACTTAATTTGCTGATTCCTTTAATTAATTTTTAATAACAAAATTTATAATTTTTGCAACAGTTTATGACATAATTATAATTAAATTCATTTATGAAGATTTAAAAGTATTTATTTTTAAATTTATTTATTTATTTAGA
>UXGD01005974.1:0-13359 GCA_900474315.1 Torymus auratus
CATTGTTTACAGTTCACGACAGCATCAGGCTCGATATCAACACCGCAATTATAGCATGTAATGGCACTCATGGCAGGTTGAAAATTAATGACACTTCTACACTTGATACACTAAGTAGAAAAAAATCGATTTATATATCAATATAAAGCGGAGACGTTGCTGAATCACCCGATATACTTAAAAGTGAATAAAATAACAATAAACTTATAAAACTTTAATTAAAGCAGAGAGCGAAATAAAGGACGTCGTCTATGCGCCACCTTACGGCGATGGAATGATTATAATCACTTCCATCAAAGCAATGAAAACAAGTCCAACCAACATCGGTCAAAGCGATTTCGAGATATCGTCTGGAGACTCATACACACACACACCCACACACATACACACACACATACCCACACACACACACGCAGACACACGCACGCACGCACGCACTTATACAGACACATACAGAGGCGTAAGAAAATTTTTTTGTCAAACAACTTATTTTAGTACAATACGGCTTAACATATGTTTTTGGACATTTTTTTCACCCTTATAAAGAAGCATGTCGTAAATGAAAAAATGCTCACTGTTAATATCTACATTTTATGACATAAAACGGTAAAACTTCTTCACTTAATTAATTCTTTTAAATTCATGGATTTATTATAACAATTAACTAATCCTTTTGTTTACACTCATTTATCATACACCATCGATATCTCTCCAACGTAATTCAAAAAAATCATAATTCTTAGGCCTACCTACTCAACAAATTCTCCGTCGAAGCACCTACATCCGCAACACTCCGTCATCCTTAAGCGGCGCTAAATGGACTCGGATGTCTTTCATAAATAAACGAATTACACTTACGTCCACACGAGGCAGAGAGAAAGAATCCCCCCCTCCCGCAAGCTACTCTCTCTCTCTCTCTCTCTCTCTCTCTCTCTCTCTCTCTCTCTCTCTCTCTCTCTCCCCCTCTCTCTCTCTCGCTCTCCCTTTCTCTTTCTCAAATCAAATTGCAGCGCGCTAATTTCTTCGATTCGACACGCCTACTACCCTGCGAGCGTTGGGTAATAAAAAGCTCACGTGCGCCTCGGTCGGTTAATTATGATAAATCACGGACGTATTAAGTCGCTAATGCCAAGTAATTGCCGCTATGACAAATTTTGCCGATGTGCGTAGAGTTGATCGGTGTTCATGCTGCCATGCCAATTATTCTCGTGATTCGGAGAAGAAAAGATGTTTGGAGAATACAACCAAGATTTTCTAACGAAAGATTCACAAGTTTCGTATGAATTTGCAATTTTTTCTTTATAAATTTATTGGACAATTCTTGTTTATTAAAATAAAATATAATTAAATTACAATTTATAATCTACAATAAGAAACATAAAAGCTGTAAAAGAACAAATATTTTTTTTTCTTCTTCGATTAATTATAATGCAGTATACTTCACACCGATAGAAGAAAGCTTTGTTTGTGAGTAAACACTTACACGTCGTAAAACTAACTACCATATAAATAGTAAAATTTCATATTTATAGTATGATTAAACAAATTACTAATGACTAATTATATAAAGATTTCTGAATAATATTAATTTTTTATGAAAACTAACTGCTCAGCTTAATAAGATTCACAACAAATATGAATATTCTTATTAATAATAGCATAATAAAAAGGCAAATCTTACTTTCAATCTGCATCTAAAATAATAACTCTATTACCTTCTCGCAATGATGGTTATTTAAAAGACCGTTCAAAACTGTCCTCGGGCATTTGAATAGTAGAATAACAATTTTTATCGGTGATGTAACTCAAAAGATTGCCACTTCTCTCCTGCACCTGTGCAAAACAAAAGAAGAAACAATCTTCGCATTATTTTTATCGCACTGTCTAAGGCACAGAATACGTTGTACTTTACTTACAGTCACACACACACACACACACACACACACACACACACACACACACACACACACAGACACACACGCGCACACTCGCGCACACACATACGCACATACACACACACGCATACATACAGACGCACATTTATACACACGTACACACGTACACATGCACATGCACACACACAGACATGCATATGCGAGTCCATTAATTTGCGCACACAGCTTCCCGAAGAATAGCAGAGTGAGGCAACATTTCGAGAGCAAGGCACAATAACTCAAACCAATTAGCCGTGGCGGACGGAGTCGTCGGCAATTAATGACGGAATTAATTAGTCCATTATGTCGCAGTGACGTGGAGCGAGATACGCACATACACTCCCTCTCTCACTCTCCCTCTATCTTTGTCCCGAAAACATCGTCCACATATACGTATGGCTCAAGATCAGTGCACAACTTTTTCCTCTTTGCTACAATTCTTCGCGAGATTAGTGTTTTGGGGTTTTGAGGACTTTATGAAGACGCCTATTAGAGAAATCGTCTTGCATTAGTTTTGATAACTGTTTCTTGAAAAGAAATTGTGGATAATTGTTTTAGGATATTGGTTGTCTGGTTGAAAAACACTTTAAAATTTAATGGAGAAAACATCCTGTCAAGTTATAGCCGGAAATCAACGGTTTTTGATATTTATAAAGTCTTTTAATTCGTTTAAGGTGATGTGAAATACCGACATAATTTTCAAACATGGATATCTCATGAAAATACCAACAGAATCATTAAAAAAAAATCTGACTATATAGTAACATTACTATAGTATGACTATAGTATTAACATATACGGAGCGCTTGACATTCGTCTTTTTCCAAAAAAATCATGAGAATTTATTTAATTAAATAAAAATCGTACTGTCGGTAAGTAAATCTCTGCAATTGACCACTTTTAAAACATGGATATCTCATGAAAATACCAATAGAATTATCCAGAAAAAATCAGCACATAGTGTTTACGTGTACGGAGCGCTTGACATTTGTCTTTTTCCAAATAAACGTTTGAATGTTAATTTAAAAAATATTGAAATTTGGGTTTCACATAGCCTTCAGCAAAGGCATGAGTTCGATTTTTACTAAAAGATACTAAGATGTGTATATTATTTGATTCTGATGATTTTTATTTTCGTAGATGTGTGTGTGTGTGTGTGTGTTTGTGTGTGTGTGTGTGTATATTTCAACTCTTCATATCTCCGAAACGAATCAATCGATTTTTGTCGGGTAAAGCTTATTCTCTTCGTCTCGCGAGAAAATAAAGATACCTTAATGGATTTGAGATTTTATTGATTTTCTTTGGTTTTATAACCAAAAAAACGGTTTTGAATTTTTAGTTTTTTCGATTTTTTCATATCTTATAGCCATTATTACATAATTTATTAAACTTTTCTTGAAAGTTATTCAAATTACCTACATTTGCCTTTTTTAAAATTTAAAATATCTTCACTCTGTCATTTGTTATTAATGGAAACTTTTTTATATTTCAAAAATTAATATCTAAAAAAATACTTGATTTATCGACTTAAAATTTTAACCAGTTATTGCACTAATTGAAGGCTATACGTGGCACACTAATATGGTGTAAAGGGCTGGTTTTGTACGTAAAAATTAAAGATGTTACACCCTGTCTCGTGTATGTGCTAAAAATAAAAGCAGTAAATTACTTAAAAAAACGTCACACACGAGTTAAAAGTACGGTGGATTTGCCTGTACACTTATAACCATAAAAAAAATTTTGAGACACCCTTTGAATTCGATTTCCTATTTCTATATATCCTATAATATCGGCGGCTGAGGGGAACATCATGCTCTCCCGGCGCGATGCTGAAGAAGATGCTATCTCGCTGCGACGATGAAGAAGATGCTATCTCGCTGCGACAGTGAAGAACATGACATCAGGTGAGAGGTGAAACCAGACAACTCGGTCGAGAGCTAAGAAACCAGACAACTCCCGGGCTCCTTTTTTCATTTGATTTTTAGTTGATAACCTTTGTTCTTATTTTGAAAGTTTGCATGCCACTTTTTCTGCCGGATTGATTCGCGTTTAAACTATAGTGGTTTTTAAAATTATTCTTCAATATCAACGCTTATGTCAAAAAACTATCTTACACTTATTAAAGAATGTCTTTTTAGAAATAACTTCACAAGTTACATAATCAACAATTATACATTGGCAGGTCAAATTATATTAGAAATAAGGATTATTAATTTGGAGATACTTACATAACTGTTTTTTCATCAATATTATTAGCAGACTACTCAATAATAATTAAAATATGAATAGATAATCTTAAATAAAGAATAAATTCGTCCTCTTGAAATTAAATAGCAAGAGAGTAGTATAGCAGCAGTCTACTATTGCGCGAGAAGAGTCGTCGGAGTTTAATCTACCAGAAGAGCGAAAACTCTGTAACGAAAAGAAAAAGGCCGTTGACTTAGAAATAAAAAGTAAAAGGTCTGTGCATCGATCGATCCTTTTCCTCTGGGTTGATATGAGGGGTGAGAGAGGGAGAGAGAGGGAGAGGGAGAGAGAGGAAGAGAGAGAGAAGAGAGAGAGAGAAGAGAGAGAGAGTCGTTCCTTATACGTTTGTGGCAGCTTCCCTCATAAATAAAAATAAGCTGCGACTACCTACCTCACTTCTACGCAATATCACGTCCTCTGCTGAGCAAATCGGAAAAAATCGCCTCCGCGTATCTTGCCGGCATTGTCTTTCCTTCTGTCTTCGTGATGGAATTGTTATCGCGCCTCGTGAATGCAAAGTTTCTGTTTCACGCAGAGATATGAAATGATATTTTGATATCAGAAGAAAGATTGCTAGATTCGTTTGGAGTCCCTTTGAAGAAGTGGCGAGGTGTTTACTTTTTATATGAACTTGCGATTTTCTAAAGATAGCTAGGAAAATACAATTTTTCTTTGTCTATCAATTTCGCTGAGTCCTCGAGATAATCAACGTTGTTTATTGCTAATACCTTCATACAGTAATATTTTTGTAATAATAATAAATTGAATGGTTTTTCATTTGCATATATTTTTGTACCAATTTCACAAATGCCTATTAAATATCTGTTGAATCAATTTCAAATTCTTTTATAAATTATAAATTTTCTTGAACAGATTTATAAAATTTAAAGTAACATGAAGATCGTATAGAGGATGTGAAAACTGTATATTATTTTATCATAAATGCGACGATAACATTTATTTATCTTTTAACCTGGATGATATTTCCAAGGTCCGAAATTCCATGCGATTATTTTGTTTGTTAAAAAATATAAATTGACTATTATTTTTCTAAATTCAAACACATATTGTGTATGGCATTGCAATGCGATCTAAAATACGAATACGTATTTAGATTTTTTCAATAAAAACTTTTATATCATTATTGTAATATTTTTCTTCAATAAAATAATAAGTGTTGAGGTATTTTATCAGAATGGTACACTCCAGGCTCCACGCCACGCTCCACTGCCAATGTCACGATTGTAGTTCGCGCGTTTCATCACGTTTCAATTTTCTTCTGAGTGTTCTACCTTACCGATTCAGAATAAGAAAAATACGTTTGACAACACCTCGACGGCTGAGAGGAAGAAGAACATATCTTGGCCCTCGTGTGAAGAACGACGTATCTCGCCGCGCGGATGAAGAACGACGTATCTCAGCGCGAATGAAGAAATGATGTATCTCGCCGCGCGGATGAAGAACGACGTATCCCGGTGCTTTCATGGCCAGCACACGGCTAGTATACAGTATGCATGCGCCGAGATACGTCGTTCTTCATTCGCGCGGCGAGATACGTCGTTCTTCATCCGAGCGCCGAGATACATTCTTCTTCCTCTCAGCCTTCGACCTAAAGACCTAGGTGTTGTCTTTAATTATGAATCGGTAAGGTAGAACCCTCAAAAGAAAATTGGACCGTGGTGAAACGCGCAAACTACAATTATGGCGGTGGCAGTGGAACGTGGTGTGGAAGCTTGTGGACTGTACCAAAAGGAATTACTTAAAAAAAAAAATATCAGAATGTACGTTGAAGGAAGTGGATTTCGGAGGTGAAGAAATAAAAAGAGGTTTTCGATTAAAGTGGAAAGCGCAAAGCAAAACGCGACTTTAGTTTTGTCGTGTTTATGTGTGAGTGAACGTAATAGTGTGTGTCTGAATATGAACGCTCTGGGTGTTGCATGGTACTAATCTGTCTATAATTTTTATTTGGAAACGCCGATCACATACTTAACACAGAAAAATTGGAGTCTCTAAAAATTGAAAACAGGTTGAAAATTTTTTTATACTACTATAACCTCAAAATCATAACTTCAATATGATTATTCGGCTTTCGTATTACGAAATACGGTTTAAAACTGGTGCGTAAGAAGATTTTTAGCTCTTGTGACTTTTCTCACTAGCTTCACTCGTGCCAACAGAGTTTCTAGCCAATTTCTAGCTGAAAATTAACGATATTTTGAAAATTAGCTGATTTATTGCTAGAATATGGTAAGATTTCTACCAGGGCATGCACGATGATAAATAACAATTATTTATCTATAGGTATACGGGGAGATTTAGTCACGTGGGCAGCAACTAAATACTCCCGATTATATTGGGGTTTAAAAAAATAATTAGAAATGATTTGCTATCCAAGGCAAAGACAATAATGACTAAAGGTAGTCGGCAAAATAAACTTTGATTTAAATAAGTCGTAATGCAGAAGGCATATTACGACATACTGGGCGCCAGGCACTTTTAATATTCAAATTTACAGATAAATAAAGTGAGTAGTGCCTCTCACTATTCGAAATACCAATTAGAGTTACTTACAAAATTTTAATGGTTGCTCGGTAGCTCTCGCAAAGAGGAGCGAGTTCAGACGGCAGGAGTAATTCACACGTTTAGACAATCACAATAACAACACAAATAACATTCAACATATTTTATATAATATAAGTAAAAGAAAACAAGAGATTTTAGGCAAATATATTAGTAAATCTAATATCTTTAATTTCTAGATTTTCTTACTTTAACAAAAGGATAATTTAGGAATAAATTATATTATAATTAATATTGGAATTTATTCTAATAACATGCAAATGATTTTACTCACTAGCCTCGCAGAGGCATTGAAATTATTACAATTGAGTTTATAGCGCGGCAATAGTTAGAATTTACTTATAAGATTTATTATAATTTAATTTTGTTGGATTCGCTAATTCATCTTTACAGAAATACTATAGATATCCCGAGTAAAACGTGTACAATCAAAAATATACATAGAATAAATCCCGTGACAAGATAATAATATGAATTTAGATTTTAAATGGACTAAGGCGCATGGTTGAAGGCACCCGGGCGCAAAACTAATATATAGCCGTTTGTAGGCAAAACCGAATAAACACAATTTTTTAAGCATTAGCAAACATTACCGCTTTACAATCCTTCGTCCTCCGTCTCCAGACAGGAAGTAAACGAGATATGGATGCGGCAACTAAATGAGGCTAAATAAATTACTACAAAGTTTACAACTTATTTTATACAGTTAATTACACGAGGCAGAAGGCACTCACGGGATTATTCCTATACGGCAAAACTTAAGAAAGCACGGCGCGGTAGATCGTCTCGATAGTCGTCTCGCTCGCCGATGCCTCTCTCGTCGAAGTTACTTAAATAACTAACTCAAGAAGGCAAATAAAAATAATACGTAGCTTCGGCACATGGTCCCAGCTGGAGGCGATGATCTTCAGCTGATGTTGGAGGCTGCGTCGTGGCGATGGCGAGGCGGTCTGCTGAGAGCCGACAGATAGGCAGCTAGCTGAAAAGTAGTACGACGTCGCGCTTTTTTTGCTCGTCACATAATTTTCTCTCGCATAAAAAATAAGATAACAAAAGAAATAAGTAAATAATACAAGAATACGAATGACCCTGAACACTGAGGTGAAGGATTCTCCTCCTGGCTGTCAATATATCTCTCCGAAACGCGAAAGACAACACCTGATTCAAACAATGAATGAACTAGAAAATTAACTTTAGCTTGAGGAAGCTGATTGACCATGAATTGGCAGCAGTTTTTTGCTTGTCTGAGAAAAGGCTCATCTAACATTTTACTATTCTGATAAAATATCATCTCCTTTAATTATAATTTTTCCTTTACATTCCCTATTAAATTTGTTGATTTTGACCGAGAAAAACATATTGAAAAACATATTTAAAACATTGATACGCACGTACTGTTCTAGACAAACGTGTGCGTAGAATCAGTTACGGATAAATTTTCTTCAATGCACAGTCGTGTGCGCGGTAGCGTTTCAGCGGAGTGCAAAAGAAGAGAGAGAGAGAGAGAGAGAGAGAGAGAGAGAGAGAGAGAGAGAGAGAGAGAGAGAGAGACTGCACAGCAGCGATTATGACGCCCACGGGACGCCGACCATGGCCTATTGGCTTGGAACCCCAACACTGAAATCGACTTACGGCTTGTTCTGATTCTCTTTCGAATTTCCGTACATGCAGCCCAAAGAGTTATGTTCTTTCTACACTTGACTTTATGTTGATTTGCAGCCGCATATTTAATGAATTCATGCAAGTAGAGTGTTCTATTTCTTCCTTGAAATATGATTTATAAATGTGATAGTATGATTGAAGTATGATTAATAAATATGATAGTAACTAATCTTTTCAGACATCACTGATATAATAATTATATTTTTAAATTTAGCTAAAATGCAAATTACAAACAACTTTGCGAAAATCACCATATCGTCTTGTAAAACTACCACCGATTGTAATGATACCTAAAAAATCATTTCATTATAGGTACAATTTTACAATACAGTATATATAAGCTTAAAGAAACAGTGTGGTAAATTTTATGAGACTAATTATTATTCAACTTCTTTGTTAGTATGATTTTTATAATTACAATGACTTTGTCATTACTTATAACATAACCATAATTTTGTTTTTAGCTTGTAACTGAAGAAAATTCAAGTATGTTTATTTAGGCACCTTACTAGGAGAAAGAAAACAAGACATACCCCCCCCCCCCCCCCCCCCCGCCAGAAAATCTGATACACTCCGGACACGCGTGCCAAGCATTAGAAGAAACACGCAAAGTAGTAGAAAAACAGAAACGCGAGCACCCGAAGCCACATCCGCCAAACTTCATACACACACACATACACACAACCCACACATACACACATATACACATACGCACACCCTTGCAAGATAACATATCCCCTGAGACTTTATCCCAGCACAACTTCGACCGGTCAGCCCACGCACGTTCCTCGGAAATTCGCTAACTCAGCGAAAATATGTTTGGGGTTTACTTTCCCTCCCTCGTCCCTACCCTCTACCTAACTATAAGAGGGTGGAAATCGGCTGATGGGAATTTCGGTTTATGAGCAGGCGATATTTCTTCACATCTTTTCTCCATGTGACCGCTCTTACCTGATCGGACATCTTAACAAGAATAAACTTTACTCTAAGGCAGCCAGAGAGCAAATCAAAATTTTGACTTCGTATCATGATTTCCCAAAATTGAAAGCTCTTTACTCGCGTTCTATTTGCGGAGAATAGAGAAAAGAGGCTTCGAATCTATCTCAGATCGTACAGCCAGACTATGCTTATATGTCACCGATCATTTTAGTTTCAAACAATGTTCTTCTATTAAAATGATTTGGTACGTATCTTTTCATTTTTTGTTTCCACTAAAATTGCATCCTTTATGCACACTTCAACATTTTTTCGATATACTGATAATTAAAATTTTGTTTTCAAGGGATTTTTTTATACTGCTGTTATTCCAAAAATATTTTAAGCTTCAATTCTCAGTTAACAATGTAATATATTACTCAGTTTCACGAAATAGACGGTTTTTGCTAAAATATGAATTGTCGTAAAATAACTCCACTTCTTTTTTGGCTAATATTTGAAATCATAATAGAGGTTTATATATCGACCAAACCAGGTGTGTTGGATCTATTCCAGGTTGGATCTAACCAGGTGTGTTGGATCTCACTATTTTTTCCATGAAGCAAAAAAAAAAAAAATAACAATATTTCATGCTTTCCAACTATAGTCCATGATAGTTAATGTAAATTAATTTGTGTACATACATAGTAATGTATACATATATACAGACATTGAACTGATACTTTTTAAAGGAATCCTATCGATAACTTGCGTGTATATAATGTGTAATTAGTTTTTGTTATCAAAATGTAGTGTTCATAAACGATATTTTCTAATTTTTTACAATTCGTAAACCAATCTGTGATATTGCATAAAGCCGTATAAAAAATTTTTCAATTCGAAATAGAAATTTGATTTCCACTCATCAAAAGTATCGAAGATATATACGGGCAGAAAGCAGCTTTGATAAGCAAGTGATTACATAAAATTTTAGCCCAGTCTCTCTCCGAAAAGCTGCAGTATATAAGCAAACTCGCGGCCTCCTATTTAAAAAATCCTATACATTCAGCGCCACGCCAATAACCGCATCGGTGAACCCAGGGGTATCTTCAACGAATTTGAATATACAGCACTTCCACACACATATGCATTTTTTGCCCTTTACACACATCCCTTTTAATTGAAGATTCATGCTTTTGCACACACGCAGCTTTAACGAAGTCATTCTGCCCGTGCGGCATTGACTTTCAATCTCGCTTTTTCGATTTTTGCACTAGCGCAAAGCGCGCCAGAGTTTAATTGCGGAACGGGGGAAATTTCATTGCTATTTGGTCATTTTTTAGTGCACACCGAGAGCAGGAGAGAGGCCAATCGCGGGAAAAACACGCGGGAGCGTGGCGAGAGTCTGCGTGTAAGCCGCTGGTATAGGTGGAACCAATTTAAAAGGCTAATTCACCGGGCGCGAGCAAAGACCCCGAGGGAGGGGGATCGGAATTAGGCTCGATGTTTTTTGCCTCGACGCGCGCGCGCGCAGTCCTGTCGTTCCTGGCTGGCGCGTAATTCAAACGACTCACCCTCCCTCGTACCGGCCACCCTCTCGTCTTTCTCTCGCTCGTTTCAGCCCCTATTACTTTCTCTCCCGTCCCCTCTCGCTCTCCTTCGCCTTCTTTTTCATTGAGAGAGAGAGAGAGAGAGAGTGCGAGAGAGCGAGAGAGAGAGACAGGTCAAGAAGAGAGAGATATATAGAAAGAGAGACAGAGGCCGAGAGAGAGAGAGAGAGAGAGAGAGAGAGAGAGAGACACACAGGTCCAGAAGAGAGAGAGATATAGAGAAAGAGAGAGAGAGGGAGAGGGAGAGAGAGACAGAGACCGAGAAAGAGAGAGAGTCTTTCGCCACCCCTCTCTTACAGCCTTTTCTGTTTGCTCTACTTCCTTTCTCTAGGAACTATTTTTCTAATTCTTTGTCCACTATTGAGATCTTATCAGTTTTGGAGATCACCATCAAATAAAATTTTCAACTTGGCACGACCTTTATAGTCTTAGAAAAAAAATTTTGAGTATCCTGTTTCGTTGTTGATCAATTGCAAATCAATTAAATAATATTATATAACTGAAAAGAATTTTGCTTAGGCATTTCTTGAATATTCTGAGTATTGTCGATTCAACAGTTATGTTAATTTTATTAATCGAGATGAAATATTTTATCCTGTTCTGTCATATCGTTTACTAACTTATCTTTTGCTCTTTCTCGCTCTCCCTCCTGCGATGTCTTTGGCTCTTACTTGATCCGGTTCTCTTTTCATCTATGTGATATTCTGGATCGTCGCTCTATGCATACATTTTCCTCACTTTCTTGTGCACGAGGGTGAACTTAGGGGAAAGAGAAGAGCGAGGAAAGGCGAAGAGGGAAGAAGGTTCGTTTCAAAAGTAAACCAATTCCGTGGCTTGTTTAAAGCCGAAGGGAAGAGGGTATATAGGGTGCTGGTGCTGCCACCACTGCAGCAGGTCCCTCGAGTTATTTCGCGTAGGTAACGCGCCGTGAAATTACGATGATACGCGAATCAATGGACTCTTGGGTAGCTCTTTGTGGATTCGCGTTGTTTCGTGGGAAATCCGTGAAGAGAGAGAGAGAGAGAGAGAGAGAGGGGGGGATGAGAGAGAGACAAAAGAAAAAAGAGGGAGACTGCAGGTACGGCAGTGCTTGCACTGTGTGACACTCTTCTTTTCGATGTAGCTTTTTAATAGGAAATGGAATTAAACGTTAGAATAATGAACGACGAAGAAGTTTGCGCGATCAAAGAGTTTTGAGAAGTCTCAGTAATATTAATGTTTCTGAACTAACAAATTCAGTTTGAAAAGTAACTTAAACTAGTATTTTCATAGATTATCCTTAAATAACAAATTATTGTTAATTAATCTTTTGAGAAAATGCGTTAGGATTATTGTTTAGCACATTTCGAATCGAAATACACTATTTTTAGAAAATGTCCATATGGATGTGTGTGTGTGTGTGTTTGTGTGAGTGTGTATGTGTGTGTGTGTGTGTGCACGCCTGTGTGCGTCTGTATACGCTGATATCTCACGATTTACTCGACCGATTTTAACCGTACAGGGCTCATTTTTTCGATTTTTCTTACATAATTGGCGTCAATATTCTATTTTTATCAACATCGATTCTTTTTTTTTGGACCGATTTTTCAATTTTACAAATTTTAATTTTCGATTCTTTTTAATATTTAAAACTAATATTGTTTTGTAACAGGAGGCCGGGGAGAATAGTTCAGTTAATTCTGCGATCCGAACCCTAGAACACGGTGCAATCGGGTGTGGCTTCTACGACGAGCACCCGGGGTTGATGTTCTCTAAACTCCTGATTACAAACGTCGAGTTCACGGTTGAACTGGACCTCCAACAAGCGATTCAATAAGACTATATACATTGAGATCATTATATGTTGTGGTGACACAAATTAATTGTTTAAATGAAGAGTGTATGCCATTAAATCCAACAGAGTTTGGTTTTCAAGAAGAAGACGATGTGTTGGTTCCTAAAGAAGTAACAATTTTGTCACCACCGGTAAGTGAACTGTACCTATAAAGTATGTAAAACAAAAAATTGTTATTTTGTAGCAGCTATGATACCTTGTTGTTCATACTGCTATTCTAAAAAAAACTAGTAAAAGTAACGCTAATATTGATTAATTAGTTAATCAATTTTCTTTATTTTATAATAAATTATAAAAAAATAATTATATTTGTTCAAAAATTTTTCAAATAGTTCAAAAAAGTCATAAGCATATTTACAAAATACTATTCTTGCTTGTAAGAAAAAGCAAAGCGCAAAGACGAGACGTGGCCCGCGGTTTAGATAGCAAAGGCGCGTCAAAATAGCTCTTATCGGTGATATCTCGAAAACTATGAAGCATCGCAAAAAAGGTATAAAAAGAAAAAAGTTTTTAAATGAAAAAACAAACGTTTTAAAACAAGTTTCAACTTGCTGCGCAGTTTTACTTCGGAGATATG